>NTHP01000584.1:183622-207349 GCA_003416845.1 Oplegnathus fasciatus
CCCATACCTGCAGGCTGTTCACCCCACCTTCACATGTGGCTGTTTGGAACAGTTATAAACACTTCTGCCGTCTGACGTGGTTGAACGACACGTCGTACAGATTAGTTCATTTGAAACACACTGAGGCCTTCGGGCAGGATGCACCTGACTGCAGCTGACTCACAGGAGTGCACTAACTCTCAGATATTGCTCCACATTCATCCTGACGTGACATGACAACAGCTTAGAACAAAACACCGCAAACATCAGCCTGCAGTGGTGACATGCAGCGTGATGGATGCAGGAACCCGAGCAGTTTCCTCCACAGTCGTCCCTGAAACAGCAGAAAATTCAGCATTTAGCATTTTAATTCTCGCAGCCGCTGCATCCACAGTATTTTGCTGAATAAAGTGGACAATGAATTAGGGGTAGCTATTTGTCCTATATTCTAATGGACCCGTATTTACAAAAATGAAACCTACATATTACTGAACACAGTTAGCATTTTCAGTCCTGTTAGTCTCTTGTAACTACATGGAGGGAATGTTTTCGATAAGAAATCTTTTCTTTAACCTGTCTGCTTCCTTTTATATACACTGATGAGTGGCTTCTCAGGATCTGTATTCAGAAAATATATCACAGGTCTGAAAGTGGATGAACTGCTGGTATAAATCAGCACCGGAGGACTTTAAATGAAAACAAGTACAAAAGACGGAACATTTTATTGTATATTACATCATCTCAGATAACATAAATCAAAGCACTATTATCTTTTTGATATATGCTCAAGGGGTGAAACGCACTCCCCAGAAGGGAAGTAAAGTACCCAGAGTCTGAGAGCCAAGAGCTCTGAATGCATGCCCTTAAGTTGAAAGGAAAACCCCCGGAAACTGCGGTGAAACGAGCTTGAGGAGAGACAGGCGAAGTTGTCCAGACTTGAGAAACTTTTCTCCCCAAACGTGGGTGGTAGTTTTACAGATATTATAGTGTTAAATGTTTCATCAGTTCTGTGGTGGACAGAGCTATGAGCAGACAAAGCGTGAATCGGACTCACTCTCCTTCCCTCTCAATCTTTCTCTAATTTACTCTCTTCCCTTCCCTCTGTTTTCTATGCGTCTCCCACTTCCTCCTGCCCTCTCTCCATTTCTCTCCTCCTTCTGTCTCTCTCTCAAAGAGGGGAGTTCTCTTTATTTCTCTTAACTAGTGAGCCGGCATAGTCAAATCCTTTATCCTCTCACAGCCTCAATTATTCAGCAGCAAAGAGTCCAAATCAAGTGACTAATGACTTTGATCAAGAGTAGCTCGCTGGCACTAAGCAGAACTTTCTGCACTAAATTAAGAGCTGCATAATATACTTTGGCAAGGGCTAACTCTTTAAGGAATATTTCTAGGTTTGTCTATGGCATAGTGACTCTTTGCCAATAATAAAATCTGAGCTTGCTCAAGAGGTTTGGCTCTTTCCTCTCTCATGTCTGAAAGAGAAACACACCTAGATTACATTCTTAACCCAGCACTTTATTTGTCTCTTGAACAGTCTTCCAGAGGTTGTTGTCAAAAGCATGTTCTCGATTAAAGGAATACATTTTGAGGAAAATGCTTATTTGCTTTCTCACCAAGAGTTAGATGTGAAGATCTACAGCAATTTCTTTTATCAAGAGTTTGTATTGGCAGAAGGACTAGAAGCAGGGGGAAACAGCTAGCCTATCCAAAGTAAAAATCTGCATACCCTGACCTCCACAGCTCAGTAATTAATATGTTAAAATCTTTTTTTCAGTTCTGTACTTATATCGCTGTGTGTGTGTGAATGACACCTGTGAGCAATCATTAACCTCGATAGCATTTAAAGAATCCATTCCTCAATTTCCATATGTTAGTGTTTGTTAATGGTTGTTTGCCACCATTTATGACCATGTGCTAGCTTAATTACCTTGCTGCACATGTTTCCTTCTGTGCTAATGTCGTCTAATCAGACTGTTCCAGTAACTGTTAATTAACAGTGTGGGAGACATTTCTTTGAAACTTTATTTCATTTGTCTAATAAGTCAACCTGCTAATAATTCTTCCATAATAATAATTCTTAATGCTGGTATTACGTAGAGACGTGTGTTTGTCAGTTTAGTTGTTAAGCTGTAAGTGAGCTTATTAAAACACTTCACTGATTCCTGATATACATATAGTTTATGTTTTATTATTTTCAGACCCCCACAGATGTGACCCATTGTGATATCTGGAATAAAATCCTTTCCCTGACTCTTCGACTGGAGCCAGTCCATAATATCGCCAGCCCAGATACGTGATCCCTGAGGTCTCCTTCCTCAACAGTACTCACACAAAAAGGTAAAACGACAAGTTGTGTTTATGAGAAGTCACATGTGGGGGAGTTACAGAAGTCACCGCGCCAGTTACAGCACGTAACTCCCCGTAAAAACCACAAACCGCTACTTTCACATTCCTGTTTCTGTACAGATTAAACAAACGAGATATAATTCATTTAATTAGTTAGCTTTAGAGGTGCTTGTAGGTGTTTAATTTTTGGACAGAGCCAGTTTCAACCTGTTTCCAGTCTTTATGCTAAGCTAAGCTAATCGTCTCCTGGCTCTAGCTGCATACTTAACTAACAGATATGAGAGTGGTATTGATCTTCTCATCTAACCCAGATAACAAAGTGAATAAGTGCATTGTGAAACTATTCCTTTAAAAGCAAAAAAACAAACAAACAAACAAACAAAATTAACTGGATAAAACAGAAAACCATATAAACCATGTAAAGGACAAGTCCTCCAAAGAATAAAGACTAAACTAAAGATCCATTAAGAAATACTTATTTAAAGATATTGACATTAAAGCTGTAGTTGGTAACTCCTATAATAATAACTTTTAGTCATATTTGCTAAAACTGTCACTGTGTCCTGAGAGTAGTACTTAAGACAGATAGCCTGTGAAAAGCCTGCTGCCCCTAAGGCCATTTGCAAGAATCCACCGCTCCCTAGTAAAACCAATCAATCAGAGCAGGAGGAGTATCTGACGGCGTCTCCTGCTCACGCTGCAGCCAGCTCCCCTCCCCGGCGCATGCGCGAAATCGGAGCGGACGCAATGGCGGACTTGTAAACAACCAGCGAACAACCAAGCAATGAGAAAACAACAGCTTACGCACAAAAACAAGTAAAGAGAAGAAGACCAATGAAGAAAGAATTAGATCGAGTGACGCTGCGGGGCGGGGCTTTGGAGTCGAGCTGGACCACACTAGAGTAAGATCGGAAGGACCTGGAAGTTGCACTCGTTCACATTTTCAAGCTCCGTCCACTCTCTTCTCAATCCTACCAACTGTAGCTTTAACGCAAATTATCTCTAAAATTTTGGAGGGCTTTAGTGCTGCTGATCCCACTGAGAATCAACATCAGGTCTGGCTGGTGAGGATGAGTTAAGCTACAAGCAAGTCAAAGAACCTGACAGAAATACCTGTCACTCAGCGAATGTTAGACGTACTTTTTTATGGCTGGAAAACGCCGGAAAGCTCACTCTCTTGCTGTTAAACGCCAACATCACGTTTGTTCAGTCAGCCTACACTTACAGCAGGTGAGTACAGCTGTATACAGTCAGAGGGAAAAGAAATGCATCTGTAGCCTTTTGTTACTTTTCAGTGTAAAACCTTTACATTTTAAACTTGTTTTGAAGCCTTGAAGACAGCTTGGTACAGTAATATTTCCTCTTGAATCCTAAATTCAAAAGAAATGCAATGTCTGTTTTACTGAATGATTTTACTGCAGGTTTGAAGGCAAGCTAAATGTTTGTACATAATCAAGAGTATTCATATGGTTATACGACAGCAGGAGTGGGAAGTTTAATGATTTTCAAATGACTATTTACTCTTTCTGGTGATGAAGAATTTTTTTTTCTTTTTATAGCACAAACTCAATAAATGACAACCTATCTCAGCTCAAAGTATAAGCTGCACAACAGGACAGCTGGAAGAGCAGCAATTAGAAGCTTCCAAATATAAAGTGCATCACTCTTCACACTCACACATACAGAACACACTGAAATATTGATGTTTAAAACTAAAGCTAATTGGAAGATCCACAGACAACCCTCCTACGCAGAAGGACAAGAATTTCTATCGTTATGAGGTTCTTTTGTTTTTCCATTTACAGCAGTGGAACATATGAAACCTGTCTATCCACATTAACTGACCAGCATTTAACATGAGAGGAGACAACTGGGGCAAGGTGATTAAAAACTATTAAACAAGAAATGAAAAATGAAAGGGAGGCAATCAAGTTGTATGACCGACTCCAGCAGGAAGAACTCCAGACTTTTAGGTTCAGAGGAGGTTAAAACGATCCCTGTTGCACAAACTAAAGGACTCCAAAATGAGTCAAACACGAAACACAAGAGGGGCACTTCAGCTTCGTGACTCAGATCCACTTCAGCCTATCTCTTGGCATGGCATCCTGCTTGAGATAAAATTTCCCAGCCGTATCAACACCACTTATGTACAATAAGGCTGATGTTGAGTCAGTTTGTATTTCTTTCCGGTGAAAATTGCTGTAAGAGTTTGTTTGATGACTTTAACAGCCAGACAGACAGCAGCGATGTAGGTTTAAGACTGGAAGCAGGGAGAAACAAAAGACCGGACTCTCTCTAAAGTTCAAAAATAAGCCAATACAACAATGTGTGGCTTTAGAGGGAGTTATGTGCTATAACTACTTTTTGATGAACAGAAGTTTATTTATCCGCCCAGCCCTTCTGTGCAGCCTGGCAACCTCAAGACAGACGTGAGAGTGGCATCGATCGTCTCATCTAACTCTCAGCAAGAACGTACGTAGTTTGTAAGTTCCCTCCAGGACGACACACAGAAGCGTTGTCTGATCTGAAACCAACAATCTCACAAGTGCTCCCACTTTGCGCAGTGATCGGCCAGATGTGTGGAGGTGTGAAGGTGACCAGGGTTTGAATTTCCATCTCAAGAGCATTGTTCACACAATTACTTCTGTCCCATATTTGAATGATTATCTCCTCTCCACAATCTCTACGACTGTCGGCTTTTCGTCCCACCTGTCAGTGTCGCTGTCAGAACAGCTGTAAACACTATTCCCCGCAGATATGTTTGAACGACACGTCGTACGAACTCGTTTGTTTCAAGATGACCCCCCCATAAGTCAGGATTACAAGAGCAAAAGGCAACAATACTCATCACGAGCAAAGAGCGATAGTTGGCAATAGTCTTCAACATTTGGCTGGAACTTGTAAATTACTTCAGTTAAAACTGAAATACTCTAAACAATATTTTGAATCATATTATTAATGTCTTTGGCAAATAGCTGATGTCAAATCATCTCACTTTACATTAGGTCTTGATTCACTCTGACAGGTATTATTTCAAGATGCCAACCAGCCTTATGTCAAAGCTTCCTACAGTGAGCACGCAGTGAAGCACTATGTGAACTTGCTGATGCTAAAATCAAGTAAATAAAACTATATTCTCTGGTGTGAATATCGTAGGTAGAGACAGAGAGAACTAATGAAGCTTTGGAGTAGTTAGTAATGATGCATTAACTTGGTTTTTGATGGCCATAAAGTACTTCAACCAGTATTTCTCTACACTTTAGTTAAAACCAGTTGAGACGCAGATGATTTTTAGTAGAAAGCAAAAATTTGGACATGTGAGACTTGACTCTGACATTTAGCCATATTTTTGCAAAAATATAGCTAAATGTCAAATCACTTTATGGCCTGCACGCGGTGGGAGACAGACAAAGGAAGGAAAAGTCAGACGGGCCTAACTTCTGCCTGGTTCTAAGGTTACACGAGATGTTTCACAAGAAGTACTTAACAAGGTCAACAAGTGTCACCGATGTGAAGCTCCCGATCTAAACAGCTGCTGCTTTTACCTTCCTATCCTGTAGGTGGCACATGTGCAGAACTGATCTGAACAGTCTTAACTGTTTGTTTACATGCACACAAGGAACCAGGTTACACAGGAAAAGAGACAACCCGATTTTTACATGAACTGTGAAACAAGACGCTGTTTCCTGGTGTTTTTTCTTTGTGTGTGTGTGTGTCAGAGCTTTTGGACTGACGGCACAGTGAGAGGACAGCTTCTGTAGTGAGAGCACAGTTTTTCCCTACAGCACAAATGTGTCTGGATTTTACACATAGTCAAAAATTCAGTAGTGGAAACTGACTTACTGCTACCTACTTTGTGTCAGGTTCAATACAAGGATGCATCTCAACAGAACATGTTATGATCTTTCTTTGTATCCTTTTATACTATATTAAATCGTTGTCCTGCACATGTTCACATGTGAAAAGATCATTAGAAACCTGGTTACATGTATAATTGGCCAAGAGATCATTACAGGCCAGTTCCATAAAGGTGCTGAGATTGTTTTTAGATGCAAAGTAGGGTTAGCAGAGGGTTACCTCTGGAAGTCAAAGCACTGATAATGATAACACCCTTATGATTCTCAATAGGAATCCATAACATGTAATGCTGCTGTGTATATTTGTAGTAGGTGCAACCGATTTATTGATTTTAACATATTCAAGACGAACTGTAACAATGTTACAAGTCACATTGGCAGGTCTTTAAACATTCAGCATAATAACCTGATTATACATTAAGTGCTAAACACATTATAGGAGCCATATCTCGCAGAGAAAGTTATTTTTCCAATAAAATTTGAAGTACATGATCCGATTAGGCAATATAAAAATTTCATACAGTTACCGGTCCTATTTTACCATTGTTTTGTATTGTATTATATTGTATTATACAGGCCTGTGAAGTGCTTTAGGTAATGTCTACACACACGCTGCTGTGCACGGCTGATTGATGTCGTCATTAAATTGTCTGCTGCACCTACTTTAAATGCTGTTCTCTCTTGTCTCTCCAGCCATTCGTAAAAAAAAAAAAAACCCTTAAGGGTCTCACTGTACGGCATTTTCATGACACAGGCAAAAGTTATGCAAATGTAATAATCATTCATTAGTCACTATCAGGTGGAAGTCAGTTGGTTGAGTTGTTTTGCTTTCACAAAAGTGCTATGTGGCATTCCACTATGTATTTCTGGGCTGTAATCATTTGAGTGTGCAGAAATCTATTTTCCTAAACTTTTAATTATCCAGCAAAGTGTACTTAGTATGGTCCTTGGCAGCACCCTGCTTCACATTCAGACACTTCCAAACATACATGCATGCACACCAGCGCAGCCAGTACTGTGTTACAAAGTACAATACAATTCTCTATTGCTGAGCTACTACACTGGAGCAGGGGGTGGATTAATGCCTTGCTGTCAGGCTCCTCAGTAGTAGCTCCTCAGGGATCGGCAGCTTTTCTCAAACTCTTTTTCCACTCGCAGGCAAACTTTTTAAACTTCTAGCACAAACACGAAGCCGAGAACTAATCTGCTGTTTCTAACTAGTACGAGAAAGTACAAAACCTCTCCAGCATTAAATTAATATTGAAAACATCTCTTTCCACTCCTGCCCACTGACATCTGCATGATGAGTGTTTTTCATTAATCAAACCTGCTTATGTTCACCAGTCGATACAGTCACAGGGTGGGCCACAGGGTTAGAGTGATTAACTGTGTGAATAAAACAAAACAAAAAAACCCCAAAGCTTTCCATTCGAAAGTGTCCATTCACAAGAGCAGAAAAAACATCTGCAATTGAATTAGCTGCTTTTGTGTGGCACTTGACTGCACTTTATTTTCCAGCTGATTGAATCAGAATTTAAGTGGTGGACAAGTAAAAACACAATACTCAGAGGAGAACATTGATTGTTGACTTCAGAAGACTCACTAGAGAACATTTCTCACAAAAAAGTTTGGGTGTTCATTTTTTTATTTGCTTATTTGTTTATTTGGAGGAATCAAAATAAATCTGAATCCCACAGACATCCTTACTCGAGTTCAGATATCACTTTCATTTTCAATTAATGACCTAGACCAAGAAAGACACTGCAAAACCACTGAACTACTCATCTTACAATCTAACATTTAGGTGACGATCAAAGTCTGTGACAACATGACTTAAGTCACATCAGTCCCGATATGATGAGAAAATAGTTTCCCCATAGAGACGATGCATGTGCCCCAGTGAGAGGGTGATCGACGAGCAGCCTGATCGGACAGGAACGAGGGGGGAATACCCTGCCAATAAGTGAGGCAGAGAAATAGTGCTGAGTGGCCGAAAACACAGCAGCACTCCGACTGCCACTGGGCCATCTGTTGATCTATGGAGCAGCAACCACACTCATTTGTCTTGGTTCTGCTGTGCGGATCACGTTCTGGGTTTGTGGGGGCCGGACTCGGATCTACACTGTGGTTTTATCTGAGTTTATTAGTGTTCATCTGGACAAATTAGGGACATGCAGAGGGGGAGGATCTGGAAAACAGAGGGGGGCATAGGTGGAAAAGTCTAGTTTACAAGCAAATATACATGGACATGCCTGTAGAGGGTCAATGTTCGCTTATTGTAGAGGTAGAGGTCCTCCCATAAATGTACACACATTTTTCTTTTCTTTTTGGGAACACTTTCTAATGAGACAACACTTATAAAGGCTTTACAGGCAGCAGTTAATGATTATTTTCATTATTGTTTGATCTGACAATTATTTTCTCAATTAATCTATTAATTGTTTGGTCTCTAAAATGCCAAAAAATAATGAAAATCACAATTTCCTAAAGCTCAAGTGCACATAATTATTCAGACAGCTTGTTTTGTCCAAAACACAAAGATATTCAGTTCACAATCATAAGAGACCAAGAAAACGAAAATAATCACATTGGAGAAGCTGGAGCCAGTGAATTTTTGCCATTTTGCTTAAAACAGAACTTGAAAGATTATCAAAATTCATTTTTTTCTGTTGATCCACTAATTGGTTATTTGAGCTCTAAATTGCTGCCAGGGTCCATCCTGACTCCTGTGTGTGGTTTGGTTTAGGCTAAAAAAAAACCCCACTTTGGTGAAGGTTAGGAGGGTTAGAAAAAAAGGTTAGTAAACACATCCTGTCTGGTGCTTTTTTTCAACTTTTTCAATATTTCCCCAAGACCATGATCTTTCCCAAACCTTAATCCAGCGCTTTGAGTTAAACAGAACCATAACAACATTAATCATACTTTAGTTGACTGAAGCAGGAAAAGCAAATTAAAAACATGGTGAACGTGTACGTTGATGTGTTCAGTATCAACATTTTGTGACTTTGCAGATACATCCATTTAAACGTTTCGTCATTGTGCAAAGAGGAAATGTAAACCTATTTAAACATGAATTTCGAGCACACAGGGTTGTACCCTCTAAAACAACACGGCAACGTCTGGACCAAAACAAATGATCAAGGAATTTGAGTCTGGTTTTAAGTTATTAACTTCAGTTATGTATTAACATTTTCAGCTGCAGACCAGCTGTATTAACGACTTACTAACATTTATCACTGCAGGAAGTGGGAAACCCGTGAGTATTTATTAATGCATTATCAAGATTTACAACTGCATTATTATCAAATAGAAACTCTGCCATGTAATTACTACATTTTATTAAAGCAGAGCACGCTGGTGAAATGGATTATTTATTTAAACAACAGAATGGGAATTTTCTAACTTGGAAATGTAAGGTCAGCAACTTCTGCCATACCAGAGGATAAACAAGGGAAGCCAGGGGGATTTCTCAAAACCCGGCAGCCCAAATCCCTCTCTGTATTAATGGCTTATAAATGATCTATAATGCATTAGTATATGATTGATTAACAATTAATAAAGCCATTATTTTACACATTTTCATAAAGAACATGGCATCTTATTTTTTAAGTATTCAGTTTTTAAAAGAAAAATACCAGCTACACAAATTCAAACTCATCCCCCAGGATGCACACACACACACACACACATTTAAACACACGCACACACAAGAAATGATGTACCACATGAAGTTACATGCAGTGTACTATATCATCAAACATGTAGAGCTTCATGTGCAACTGCAGAGCAGAGAAAAGGCTGCATATTCTCTGAACTCGGAGCCACTAAATGGCTTGTTGCAGGGATGAATAAATGATTATAAAGTCGTTCTGCATCTGTCATCGAGCTCGCCTTCAAGATTTCACCCTGTCAACATGCTGGGGATCGATGCTGCTGTCAGCCAATGAACGCCTTCTCAGCTGCACTCACAGCGTCTGTTGGGCAAAAGCCAATGAACTATCCAGTCAGTACACACACACACACACCCTTACAGCCTCTAGCATAATTCATTCATTTTTAATTCAATAGCATCTTTGTCAAAAACCTATGGAACAGAGGGAGATTGGCTCGGAGAGAAGCAATCTGTAGGATACTTGTTTTTCATGACTTTGACGACACCTTTGGTAATAAGCAGTCACTGCTTTGGTGTTTTGCATTTACCGCAGGCGCTGGCTCAACATAATCTATTATTAAATACTACTCTCTTATATTTATTCCAAACAAATTGCTATTGTTGCTTCCATAACCACAAAGACGATAACTTCCTATGCAGCAGAAGAAAGAGAGCACCCCTCCTAGCTGAACAGCAAAGTAAGGGCTTTGAAAACGATCTATTGGTTGACTCATTATTGTATCGGCCGGGTAAAGAATGTTTTTTATTTATATGAAAAAAGTGTAAATGCTTACTTTAAGGCACAGCAAATCACACACAGACAGCTTTTTAATTGAAATGGCCCACAGGCTCATTGAGAAAGGTCAACAACAGGGACGAGCTGAGCCTCTGGAAAGTATACAGTCATGAACCAGAAGTACAGTACATTTATATTTCCAACAGCACCCGGGTATTACCCAGCTATGCACCACTTTATTCAAGGCCACACTGCTTGCATGAGTAAAACTATTTTCATCAGCACACTGTCAGACAGCCATTGTGCTCTCCCTTGACAAATGAGTAAACAATACTTTATATAAGAAGCAGCAGGGTGGGTGTTTTTCTGTAGTAAGCCACTTTCACCTCCAAAACAAAGCTGATTAAAGTCACCGATAACAGAACTCTGGATGTTCGAGTGTGTTGCTAACTGTGTGTGAAGTGCAGTTGAGTTTTCATACTTTGAAACACCCTGTCAGTAGACAACTATGTCAAGCAAAGTAGAGTTATTAGGAGACGGCTGACCCATATACAAACATGCACGCTTGTGTTTAATTCAGAGACATTGATTTCCTATTTTCAATTAATAATTGTAATTAGTGGCAGCATAGTTCAGGCTGTATGGGACGTGGGTCGATGAGGAGAGGGCTGTGATGGAGGACAGGCCAGATGGATGACACAGTTTACTGCTCTCAGGCCCAGAATAAAGTGTCAGTTTATTGTGACACTGACTGACTCAATGACTGTGTGTGCATCTGCATCTGTTTGTGCGTCTAGGTGATTGAGTTTTTACAGATTTTCCTTTTAATGAGGCCATTTTCGTGTCCAGATAATAAGCCGGGAAAGTCAACACTGTGTTAATCAGTGCTACAAACAGTCATTTTAAGACCTCTGGCAAAAAGTGTGGGCACCAAGAGTCTTTACTGACTTCTTTGCTCTGCACTTTTCGTATTGTTTTTTAAGACTAAATAATTGCTGTCATTAGTGGTCGTCAACAACTTTGCTGTGGAATGATGCATGAGATGTGGCAACCTTTCACTTGATCACTTAATGTTTTTTTTTGTGTGTGTGTGTTGGACTCGTTCAGGCGTAGCCCAGCTTGCTTTCTTGTGTGGTAATTGCATTTTAATGATCTCCTTTTATGCAAACTTGGGGCATAAATTTGAGTTCATGTCTAATGGCTCTTGGCAGGTGGCTGTCCTCCCACTGACCCACTGACAAATATAAAGAGGTGAGAGGTGCGCATCAGACAGCTGATGACTCCATTTGGCTGGGGTCAGAGGTCAACCATCATCCTAGTCACCCACCGGACGTCGACTGTCTTTACTGTCTACATCCAACTAAGTGAAAACAATTGAGAATAGTCCCATCTTTACTTTAAATGTCCATTAACAGATTTTTGGGACACTTGGAGGCACCACAATAAGTTGCAAACGCAACACTGACATATTATCACCTTATAAAGTTGAAATGGCTTTTTACACATCCAGAAAACAAAGCAACGTTATCATTAATTTGGAGCGGAGAATGTAAGTCCAGTATTCACTCTCCTTTTAGTTCTGTATTTGGTCTCCACCAACTCCTGAGGGAAATATCTGTCTCTTTTGCTGCTCCACTATGTTCACCAGCTGGCCTCTAACTGTGCCTGTCTTCTGTTTGGTCCCGGGCAGGGAGCGTATCATTTATATTTTTCACTGAAAACACTTTCCTGCTGCTGAGAGCAGACACTCAGAACAGTAAAGTTGTGTGCAAGAAAACCAAAACAACGAGCTAAAAGACACTAAAACGCTTCGTGGAGCTGGGGCGAACTGCAGAGCTGAATGATAATTCTCTGTGGGTTTGTCACTACGAGGGACACCTTTCACATTAAAACAGACATTTGTTAATGTAAAAATATAGATTAGAGCAGCTTTAAGTCCTCTATTTTGACAACTGTAGCATTCAACATCATCAGCAATGCAAATGTTCAACGACACAGAGCGGCCGTTTCAGTGCAGCCGGCGGTAACAGACCAAGTAGGAGTGACTAATTACAACTTACAACAACAATTACAACGATGAGCTGCGACTGTCTGTGTACCATCATCAGCCTCAGCTGTGCTTTGTCTTTGCTGCTAATCAGCTGATGTTAGCTGATACCAAGATGGTGAGCATGGTAAACGCTACATGGCCATGTTAGCATTGTCACTGTGAGCATGTTAGCATTTAGCTCATTACGTAACAAACAACTGCTCTCCACCTATTTCCAGACATGCAATTTTTAGAATCTAAATTAATGTAAAAAAAACAAAAACAAACACACATTCTTGGTTAACTCTTTTTTCTTTTCTTTCCTGTTTTTTGCAAACTGTGAAAGTACAATAACTGATATGTTTCATTGCATATTCTTGCACATCCTATCCTATTTGCCATTTGTCTGTGCTGCACCCTCTCGATATTTGTCCTGGAAGACAATTCCTCCATAAGGGATCAGTGAAGTGTCATCTTATCCTAAACCTAGAGTACGCTCTGAGTCAGTCTGTGTGCCATCCTAGAGAGCAGACTGGCTTCAGGGGATCCTTTAGGAATCAACAGACCAACCTTCCCTCTCGCTTGGAGGTCACACCTCCCTCCTCTGCACCACGAGCCCCTTTGAGAAAGGTCAAGACGGCTTGAAGTGCAAAATGACTGAGAGAGAAGTGGACGAGGAAATAAAGATACTGGGGAGGCTGTGATTGTGCTCCTCTTCTCCGAGCAAATGTAAAGTGGAGGAAGACAGGCGATGAATAATTCCTGGCCATTTTCAAAGTCAAAGCGAAGTCAGTCGTGTGGGGAAGAAAAGGATCTATTGTGCCGGTCACTTCAGCTGAAAGGCGGCAGTAGACAATAAACAAGTTAGTTTGGAAATTAATCAGAGTGCATAGAGAGAGAGAAGGAAATGTTAAGACCGTGGAGGAGGGGAGGGAGGGCAGAGCAGAGTGGGCAAGTCGTTATATTCCTTAATGGGTTGTCTGTCATGAGGTTTGGCCGGCGTGGGCTCACGTGGCATTAGAAGGAAAATGGGTAATCAAAAGGTTTCCGAGGTGAGGTGCCAGTCCATTTCCCCTCGCACTCTCAGTCACACAAGATTGATGGCATACAGAGGGAGAAAGAGAGGGACTCTCTGGATTTGAAGGGAAAACAACAGCCTGAAATTTGTTTGCTGATGGAGTCTGTTTTCACCAAATCTGTTAACGGAGCAGCTGACGTACAAAACTACACTTTGTGAAAAAATACAGATTAGCTGCTTCAATATCAAACTCCCATAGAACTAATCAAGTGTCCAGTGTGTTTATATCATGAGCTACACCTGCTTCTTATGTAGGCAGTTTCTTTCTAAGAGGTTAATCTAATAAAGTCTAAAATTATACAGTTTAGCTGACTGGTTTAGCTGGTTTTTCTCCACAGCCTCAGTGAATACAAGGTAGAATCATCATTCATTGGTTTCATTTTGGCAAAAGTACATTCTGATTTTTAAAATCCTGCACATTTTCATTATGTATTCATGGTTGGCATTTGTTAGCAATAGCCATTCATTGTATTTACATTCTGTAATTACTTCTGTTGATAGTAGTTTTTAGTGTTAAAGCTGGAGTACACCATTCTCGTCTGAGATTGAAATCATTTGTAGATACACACAAGGGATTCACAGGAAAGTTAGTGTTAGAAATTTTACCTCAAAGAAAAAGCTTCCCAGTTGACCGACAGCTCTCGACAGCCGGGTCGGAGCTGTGTCAAAGCAGCTCAATGGAACTTCTCATTTTGTGTTGATTTTGTTTCTGTGGACAAAGGCGGAAGAGTTTCACCCAGCGTTAGGTTGTATGTTCCCTCCGCTTCACTACCTGCTGCAAGAAGACTACTTTGCCTGGATGGACCTTCAGTTAGCGGCTGAAGCAACTCGAATTCAGCCAGAGCAAACCCCAGCGCCATTTCGTCTGATATCACGGAAAAATCCGACCCGGTGGCAGGCATTAAGAATAACTATCAGAAACTAATAGAAATAGCCAGTCTTCTCGCTGCTGGTCTCGTTTGCTTATGTAGGTCATATCGAGGCATCATTATTAAATTGAGACTGTTTCATAACCAGTTAAAAACTCCATAGAGCTGGTTTATGCTGGTTTATGAACATTTTCTACTCCTGCTGCTCAACATTAAAAGTGGTCAACTGGCGGTGAAGCAGCCGCAGGAAATGCAATGTTTTAGCCATCGATATTAGCACTAATGTGTCCACAAAACATCAATCAGCTACAAAAGCTGCACCTAATTAAACTATACAGCAGTACAGTTTACTGCTTTTGCTGTTAGTTTACAAGAAACTGATGCACTTCATCCGTTCGTCCAAATATGACATTGTGTCATGAGGATATGATTTTTTTAGTTTCATTTTTTCCTTGTCCTTTGTCAACTGTGTTGTGTTTAAAGACCCATATATATATATATATATTAAGTTGAGCTGAGCTAAGTTGAGTTGCGTTGAGGAAATGATACAAGACGAGGAACGAGAAGGAGCTTTCAGCGTGTTGTCAGTTTTAATGGGCCTTATGGCGCAAATCTATGGTGTGACTGTCACTGTTTTATAGTCGTAGTTTTAGGCCAGTGTGCATCACGTGATACTGCAATACCAAGTGTGGCCACTACACTAAAATCGCCTCACAGCCCGGCGTTGTTCCTGGAGGCTCGAAGTCGCAGCCCTTGTGGTCAATACACGTAATATTTCCTACAGAACTCTGGGACTTGTATTATGAAAACACACTTACGACCACAGTAACCACCGGCGGGACTAAAATCATCATTTTATATTACAGCACATGCAGTTTAGTTCAGTTTTTAACGTCTTATGCTGTATTCATTTTTTAATGTCTTCAATGCATCTAAAGCATTCTGAACTGCCTTTGCACATGTGCCATATAAAGAAAGCTTGTATATGTTGTATACGGTGTATTTGTTTGGCTGTTGAGTTCAAATATCAACAAGCTTTCTGCAGAAGCATAGACTACACCTTTAAGTGGGTTACAATGGAAAGTCTTTGTTAAACACAGGCAACCACTTTTTTTTTTCAGGAAAAAGAGGTCTAGTGAATCCATTTATCCCATCATTGGCATTGACACACAGGTGTTGTGTTGTCCCCAGCTGCAGAGACTGTATAAAGCAGTTTATTTTAGTTCTCCTACTTTGTTTCTCAGCTTTGTGACAAGCCTCTTTTCTGTGGTTTGCAAACAGATCACGTTGTTAGAACAAAGCAATGATCATTATTGTACATCTTTAGTCTTTTCAAGGTAAAATGAAAGGATGATGAGTGGTTCACAGCATAGTCATCCAAACACTTAAGGACAAGGAATTTAGGGAAATTAATTTGTAACAGTATGCATGCTCCACTATTTTAAGCTTATAACTGCCGGCAGACTAAAAACATTTGGTGATATCATGTTCACTCATTTTTACTTTGCATTTAACTTTATTAGCGTTTTTGACTTACATTATTTTAAGTAGATGTAGCACACACATTTAGTTAGTTTTAGTCAGCGTTAGTTTCGGTTAAATTAAATATCGAACTAGTATTAATATCATTTCCTTTTAGAGTTACCATGCAGCTGGCCCTAGGGGTAATTATGAGTTTCTGATTTGTAAATACTGTTCACTTCAACAATCAAGTCAACTCTGACTTTTCTGAAAGCTTCAATATATCTGACTTGGCGCTCAGTAAAACACAAGTGCCTGAAAACCAAACGAACACGGATGCCTCACGTCAGCCAAAGTCCATAGTTCAATTTAATTAAACCCAAATGGATATGTTGTAATTTTCTCAATGCATAATATTTAACCTTCACACAAGCAACTCTTAATGACGTGAACACTCACAAGTCGTTAACATGGGAATCTTTCCCTTTTATACCATCCACCCCACATGACATGAAGGCAGCATTAAACACCTACAGCTGGGCCCAGGGTTGTACCAACGTCTGCCACAGCATAGGGGGGTTTGGGGAGAGAACACTTGACTCGCTGTCAACATTGAGTTGTTAGCAAACTGTCTGTCAAGTGTTTATTTATATATATAACTCATTTTATTTATTGTGTTTTGTCCTCCCTTCATGTGTTATAATGTTTAATAGTTGTTTGGTCAACCAGTATATATTTTCTCCTGTTTGTCATTTAGTTCAGTCAGTTTGTTTGAGTTAGTGGAGCAGCTGAGTTGCAGTTCAGTTTGCCGTATTTTGCATTCAGTACTGTTCTGTTGACCCATTTCGTTAAAGGGACTGGTTATAATCTTTTTTTTTAATAACAATGAAATAACAAAGTGACAAAGAGAAAGGTATCGCTCGTAGTGTCGTATCATCTGCAGCCCCCCTCAGCTTTACAGAGTTTATCAGTTTCATCTCATTGTTTATCCGTCCGTTCTGGTTCACTCTCACCGCTCTCATCGTGTCGTTTTTGGGCGCAGCAGGCAGCTGTTTTCAGAGAAAAATCTGTAAAAAGCCACTGTGCACTACCTGATCAGCAGCAAACAGCTGACAGACACAGCTGGAGACTAGCTGGTGAACGTAGTGGAGCATTTAGCAGCTAAAGAGACAGATATTTCCCTCAGAAGTTGGTAGAGACCAAAAACAGAGCTAAAAGAGAGAGAATATTGGACTAATTTAGATTCGTCAGGTGGACACAGACACAGACTCCAAGTGAATGATAGCGATGCTCCGCAACTTATGTCAGTGTTGTTCTCACAACTTGTTCCTACAAGTGGCCCGAAAATCAGTTGTTGCAGGCTTGATACTCACTTTTGTTTTGGGGGGAAATAAAACCCACATTTTTGAAATCTAAAAGATGCGTCCTCACGTCTTCCTGCTTTGTGTCATAATGACTGTAAACATCAAACTGAAGTGAAATGCCCTACCGGTACACGTGGATATGAAACGCGTAGAGTCTCCGTGACATTTATGAGGTAGTTTCATAAAATGATACTGGAGTCTTAACTGTGACATCAGCCATAACAGTTATGAGACATGTGCCGTGAGTATTTTGAATGGTGCCTCTAGGACAATCTAAAAAGAGATTCACAGACAGAAAAGCTCAGAAGCCTTTCAGACGTTCATATGCTTCTGACATATGGTACCATTGTCATCTAATATTCTGCTGAAATGGGTTGCTTTGATATTCACATACATATCCTTTCAACAGCAAGGGTATCTGACTTTTTCTGGCAGCAGTAAATGCCTGTAAAATATTACTATTAAACCCCAAAAAAACTCACTGACATTTGAGCATTTTGCTTTTCACCGGACAGACTGCAGCTTTGATTGTGTTGCACGCTGTAATTTAACAAACTGCAGGAAATGCTGAAGGATCATTTTTCTTATAAGAAGCCAGAAAAACACATGCTTCACAGCTTCAGGCCGAATCACAGCTCCCTTTTGTCAGAGACGGACATCGCAGTGGAGTGCAGAGAGCCAATCACCCCTCAGGGCTTGTGGTGAAATTTGATTAAAAAGTTTGTTGGTAAATTAATTTTGACCAAACACAAGGGGCATGCTGATGCGGCTGTAGCCGTTAATTGGACTTGGCAGTGGGGCAAGTCCACTCGTCAGCGCTGTGTGTATGTGTGTGTGTGAAGCTGTGTTCGTGTCGAGCAGGACAATCAGCGTCCCCTTAGACTGTGTGTATTATCACTGAGGACCTAAATGAAGTGCCAGGATAAACATCCAGAGGAGGTGCAGCCTTGGCGAACACACACACACACTCTCTCTCTAATGCCTCTCTGAGTGGAATAAGGACAGAAGTGTGTGATACTGACTGCACAATATATGCAAACACATACATAACCAGCTTATATAAAGTAACAACAGGTACTTTTACCCCTGAGACACACACACCTCCCCTATGCATACCCTCGATCTCCATCACTAAGGCTCTCCATACGTTCACAGTCTTACACTTTCTTTGTAATTATACATTTCTATGATCCTCTCTATCCCTTCCTCTCCTCAGCTTCTCATATAGCACTCTCTTGCCTCTACACAGAAACCCACTGCATCGTTCCTGCAAAGCCGCACTTAATGACTTGCTGAACTCAGTCTGTTGGGTAATGAAAGATACACGTTGTCATAAAATGCCAGTCTCCTCCTGAATGGGGTTCAGAGCCAGACAAAGCTCAGAGGACGTACTGGCTAATGGCTACTGACCCCACAGTGTCACCCCCTCCAACACGGGCAACAGGTATTAGCTGCCTAATGAACTCGATGCTAATGAAGAGCAGTGGGAGTTCAGAGTCATCTATTGCCAGGCAGAGCACAGGTGAGTTAGACTCCTGTACGTGATGCTGAGCGACTGTGCTGCAGTGATGGACTCTTGGACAATTCAGACAGGCAGGGATCACGACAAAGAGCGCATGAAGCAGAAAACTGCTGTGAATTATATTATAAATGATGTAGTAAATTCATTAGACTTCTCTTCTGTGTAGCTCTTAACGTCACTGTAAAAGTGAAAGATGAATTTCAGCATGTTAAACTAATAAGAGCAGCACGTTTTAAACAAAAGACATAAACACTTCATAGTTCTTAGAAGCTAATCCGTTTTCAAGCATGGCTGAATTTTTCATGTCCCCTGAGATCATCTTCTGTAGTAGCGTCCGAGTGGGGGGTGAAAAGGTTTTCTGTGACATCTCATTAACCTCCCAGCCTGGAGCTGCACTGGATTATGGTATTGAGAATGGGTAAATGAATCTAGGTAATGTGTCGAACTGGTTATTCCAGTAAACTCAACTTCATATCACACAATGGCATAGGCGACTGAACAATGGAGCAAGTGGAGCAAATCCATCCCCATTATTCATTTAGGGGGAGCAAAGTTCTGGTTTTGCTACCCCACTTTTTGTCTTTTTAAAAATAAACTTCTCATCATACAGTCCCCGCAATGGGGTGATTATATTTAAGCAGCCTATATCAATGATCATTTTACTCTTTTCAGCAGCTGACAAAAACAAGTGATAAAAAAATCATACATTTTTGGACCACCCTCTGAGTTGGTTCAGTCGAACCCGTCGCTGATCGTTTGCCACAGCGTGCTTTGTCTGTCAATCACAGTCTGTCAATCCACACAGGAGTCTGACTGTTTACAGAGGTGAGAAACATTCAGCTTAACTGCGATCATGACTGACAATAGAACAGAGGAAAAGACAGGCTAGCGTATGTTGAATGAACCTGCTTGGCCCGCTGACTCCAGCCAAACTTAAGTAGGATTGTACTGTCGCTGAAATGCCAAACCAAACTTTGCCAGCTCACCTACCTAACATTAGCTCGCTGATCGGGCAGGATCGGGCTGTGGAGATGGGACGTTCACGAAGGAGCCGAATCAAAGAGTCGGCGATTATGTATCTTTCCAAGTTCACGCCCCCATTTTAAAACAGAACCATGCGCACATGCACAATGGTGAGAAAATAATGAAACAGGAGGGGATATTTTAAAAGACTGTGCAACAGTGAATCTCATTGCGCAGGAGACTGCTGCTGCACTGTAGCTCACCATTGACACCTCATATCCTGGCTTGTGTAGACGCATCCTTTTACACTCACTGAATCAGATTTGAATCCAGTTCCTGCATTTACACGTGACTTTCCAGACATTTCAGTTTGTCCAAATCTTTCTGAGGCTATGTGATATGTGGACCAGAGTTCTGCTACCAGACCCAGACACTATGGGTGCTGACAAAGAATCAGGTTTTTAGGTCAGGTTCAGGCCAGTTTGTTGCGGATTTGGTAATTATAAAATGTGAATCAAATTTACTTTAATATTGCACGACAAGTGAATTTAACTAGGCTAACGTCAGTGGGAGAGCAGAGGCCGTATAGCTAAACGTATAGCTAATTAACACTACATGGTAGAGCTTATCACTTATTACAATTATGGCAATTTAATAATTAAGCTATTTCAAAGTGTTAATTTGCTGAAATTAGGTCAGACTGAGACACTGTACTGTATGTAAGGAGTGAGCTGGGGCAAATTGCATTGTTTGGAGCGTATCTGCTACATATATATATAAAAAAATTTAGTATTGGCCTTTGGGTTACTGGCCTTTACATAAGCAATTATTAACTAAAACAACAAGGCATGTATTGAGTTTTATGTAAATTGTGCTATTATGCATGCTCATACTGTCTTTCTCATTTCAGAAGAAAACAAGCCACCATGAGTGGCTACTTGATGGGGAATAAAGCGTCGTGCACACCACAGCAAGCAGCTGTTTTGACAGATAGTGTCCTAAACATGCTTGTCACCGACATGAGGCCACTATTAATGGTTGAAGATGATGGCTTCACAGCAATGATCGACACCCTCCACCCTGGTTACACTCTTGCCTCAGGGACCCATTTTACTCAGCTGATGGAGAGGAAACATCAAGAGACATTCCAGAAAGTAGAGATTGCAATAAAAGCCAACAGCAAAATTGGTGCATGGACAAGTGTAGCCACTGAAGCCTACCTTGGCATTACGTGGCATTACATCAAAGATGATTGGGACATGGAGTCAATTTGCCTTACCACCAGGCCACTGCAGGACAGACATACAGCATCCAACATCACAGAGTGGTTGGAGGAGGTTGCTGCCAGGTTTGAAATTCCTCCTGGCAAAATTATCTTCATTCTGCGTGACAATGGTGCCAATGTTACGGCTGCGGCAAACTCACTGGAGGAGAAGCGTGGGTGGTCCTCTGTGTGCTGCACTGGCCATACCTTGCAACTCGTGATCAATTCTTCATTGAAGCACCCAAGCACTGAACAAGCTATCGGGGCTGCAAGATGTCTTGTGGAACATTTTTTAAAAAGCAAGCTAGCCTGCAACAAGCTAAGAGAGAAACAGCAACAAATGGTCACACCTGAGCACAGGCTTGTTCAGGACACGAGCACAAGATGGAACAGCACGTTCTACATGATAAGCCGACTGCTTGAGCAAAGGTGGCCTGTAACAGCAACGCTGTCTGACTCCTCTGTCACACACAGGGGCAAAAGGTACCTGGATTTGAAACCAGACCAGTGGAGCCTGCTGGAAGACCTTTCCACAGCCCTTAAGACTTTTGAATGTGCCACTGTCTTCACGAGTGGGGAGAAATACATAACAATCTCTGCAGTACCTCCACTTGTGAAGGGGAGTGTTGCCTTCGAGTGAGCCCCGGTGAGGGCTTTCCTACTCACTGCTGCAAAGCAGCTGCAACAGTGGTGGAAGAGGGAGACTTCTTTCTCGGACACGGCACCAAACACAGTGATCCTCTCAACTGCCCTGGACCCGAGGTTTTAAAGTTTCTAACACCTGACGAAGTCCTGAATGTGCAAACCAGAGTGCAAACACTGGCACTCGGAGTGAGAAGGGAGATGGATGAGCAGCAGCATGGCCAAACTAGCGCCACCTCCACCGTTACCACAGCTACAACTCCTGTCTCTTTACTTGACTCACTCCTCAATTTTGAAAACAGCAGTGAAGAAGAGAATAGAGAGTGGGAAGATGAGGATCTCAACAGCCAAGTGAGGAATGAAGTCCTCACATACTTTGGAGAGAAGCCCCTTGCCAAGGAAGAAAGTCCATGACATTGGTGGAAGGCTAACGAGGATAGATATCCCACCTTGGCCAGGCAAGCAGAGTCCTACTTATGCATCCCTGGCACCTCAACGCCATCTGAGCGGCTGTTCTCTGCAGCAGGCAACACAGCTTCCAAGAAGAGAGCTAGCCTTAGCCAGGAGCATGTGGACATGCTAACATTTTTGCATTGCGATGCAAAGTTCCTGTAGAAAGAGAAAGAGAGAGGGTGTGTGTGTGTGTGAGTAAGTGAGAGATGGTGAGTGTGTGAGGGAGTGTTACTGCAGAAACAATCTTAGTTCACGGCCTGTTGTTAAAGCTATTTGATTCAGCAAATCCTGTTAACACTTAGTTTGTGTTTTACGTTTTTCTTTTTCACTATTTATAATTTATTATTATTATTATTATTATTATTTATTTTAACAGCTCAGGTCCGTTCAAGCAACGTAAAAAATACCTGTTTTTTGTGCACTTTATGAAAAAACGAGCATATATCTTTTGCACCTGTTGTATAGCACACATTCAGGTCTGTTATTTGTGTTAATATTGTTAATTTTTTTATATTTGTGTGAAATAAAATTTGTTTTTGTTTTTTTATTCGATTAATCAATTAATCGAAGAAATAATTAACAGATTAATCGATTATCAAAATAATTGTTAGTTGCAGGCAGCCCTAGTTGTTATGACATGGTATAAGCCTTTGTTTGGTCCTAAACATTTAAACATTATCAATTTAATATCAGACATTCAAATGCCACATCCAAAATGTGTTTTATGAAGAATGTACATGTTTTAAATTGTCACGCTTTCTCCTTCATGCCTCACAGATCCTATGTTATTGTGCTTTATATGAATGTTGTACATTTCTATGGGACTCTCTCTTACAAAAGAGATTATGTACCTCAAGAAACTTCCTGGTTAAATAAAGGTTAAATAAATAAATTTCCTTATCTTGTTCCAAGCTTTGTCTGAGGGGAGGCCCACAGTCTCAGATTTTGAAAACCCCTGGTTTTGATAATGTAAATTTGACGTGTGATGGCAATGCGTTAACATCCTCTTTCCCTGGTCACATAACATTGTCAGCTTAATTGGATGCCTCACATCATGCCCTGTTTTCAGGTTAAAACTCCCCTTCTTCTTTCTTTTTGTAAGTTACATGATGCAGACTTGTTTTGTGTCAGTTTACCAATTCTGTCGATTACAAATAACTTTTATATACAACCAATCCACTGGATGATTTTTGACATAAAACTAACAATAAAGAAATCACTTTTACATGATCAGTCCGTGCATGTGATGCACATTAAACTAGTCTTTGAATGTCTTTTCAGTGACGCTCATGATGTTTTTGGTGTAACTTTCAGTGTGACGTTGGCCAGTGGTGAGCTGTGTGTGGCTATCAATGTGAAGCTAGTGGCCAAAATACTTGGTAATCATGGCAACATGGCAATTGCAGAAAACAATAAGAAATCAAAGAAGCAGAAGCAGAAGCAAGATGAGGTAGACAACGCTTGCTTAAAAAAACACATGGGTAGGAACATCACTTGTTAAACAACATATTG
>NTHP01000584.1:210282-240991 GCA_003416845.1 Oplegnathus fasciatus
AGTCTTTGGACTCTATGGCACAGAGGAAGAAGCCTTTGATACACACACAATACGTGTTAGCACATACATTCACTGTTGGTTTGGGTCTGCACATGAGATTTGCTCAAGAAAAATATAAAATATCACCAGTCATATCCTTTAATATCAGTGGATAAAGCCTGTTGAGGCTTATCGTTTAGTTAATCATTGTTGTGAATAATCAGCTCAGCTTAATGGCCGGGAGCAGCACTGCTGAATCTATTAGTGACACTGCAGTAATTCTCACCTTACATCTTTGTTGCTAGGTAGTAATTTTACCCCTCAGTTACATATTAAAGGTGCAGTTCAGCGCACAATGCTAGGGACACGCGAGCAGACTGGAGCATTTTTTTAATTTATGTGCTGTTTAATTGCTGCTTTCTCCTCCACTGGAACTAAAAACAAGAGAAACAGAGTGGAGACGTGATGTGTGACTGCAAGGCTCCTGGTATCAATATATCCATGACTGCAGTCTCATTTAGAAGAACGCTCTGCATTAAAAGCAAAAATTATTGTAAGAAACAAGATGACTAGAAAAGAGTTGGTCTGGTAGTCGGTGCTCGTCTGAAAGAAGTGATGAATATTTTAGGAGCCAAAGCGTATTTGTTTAGTCTATTGTCTGGATGTTGTGACTTTGACCTTTGGAGTCCTACGTGCAAAGAATACAATAGCTGTGATCTGTGTTTGTGATGTTGGCCGATCCAGAAATAAAATGTATTCTTTCTTCCCACTCACCGGAGAAGAGTATAAAAGAATCATAAAAAAAAGGAACCATGAAAACATATCATGAAGAATAAAGTTGGTGGTAAAAAGGCCTTGTATGGAGTGGCTGAGTGTCGGGGAACAAACACAAATCAAAAGCAGAAGCTGAGGCAGAGTTGCACTGCTATGGATCTGTATGGATTTTGTACAGTCGAGCTGAAGAGTGGCACTGGGAGATAAGGAGAGAGGCACACAAGAGACAAACAGAGGAGCGAAAAGAGAGAACAACAGCTGAAGGAAAGCACAGGCTGCATTATGTTGTTGCACACCTTGACAGGCTTTCCCCAACATGGATGCCAGCAAGAAAAATCGTGTGAAACTTGGCTCTTGAGGGGACTTAGGCTGCGCAAGGAAGCAGCAACGAGAGGCAAATACATCACTGTAGGCAACTCTATGAGAGTGTGTGTGCCCACCTGCTGTTCTGCTTGTTTGTGAGCCTCTTGCCTGTGTGTTGTGCATGTGTGTGTCCACGGGATAAGTGTGTGTGTGTGTGTGTGTGTTTATGTGTGTTGCTTCCATCTGCATGAGTCCAGCTCTGATAAATGGCATGTCTGGGCACAGTAGTGAGCGAGCGCCCACGCTGGCCATTGACAGCCGCGGTGTCGTCTCAGCAATCTACACCGCACCAACTCGACCTTGACACATTATCATATTTATAGGAAGTTAAAAAAAAAAAAGTGAAGGAGTAAAACAGAAGGTAAAACGAGAAGCTCGCAGGGTAAAGCATGCCACAAACACCCGGCTTAACATGTTCCCACAGGTTTCGCTGTTTTCTACCACCTTTGCTATTTTTAAAGATAATGTGCAGGTTACACTGGGATTTAACACAAAGTAGTAAAATATGTCATATCTGTCTACACGTACTCATTAGAAAAGTTTTTCTCTGACTCCATCCATTACAAGAGACACAAACAACAAAAGTAGTCTTTGTCGTCTCAAAAGCCGCTAGTAGCTCATCAGTAAAAGGCTTGTTAATGTAATGTTTTAGGGTTTATGTTTTAGGCATTGTGCGTTTCCATGACAACAAATGGAGACCTCACTTATGGCCGAGTGCAACACGGACAGAAGATTGGGAATGGGTTTTACAAAGAAACCTAATTGTTGCAGTCAGGGTTTTGTGCACTTTGCCTGACTCCTCCTAACCCCAGAGAGGGGAGAGAGGGGTGAGGTGAGCTACCCAGAAACCCTTGTGTTCAGGGGTCATTTCCTGTAGTTGGCTGAGATTACCCCGTCACCTCTATCAAGCCACAAGCCTCTATCAAGCCTCTTTTAAAAGAGGACAGAGAGTCACATCTTCAGGTGTATGCTGGCGGTTGTTCGGGTGCAGCCGGTTGAAAAGGCGTTGCTCTCAGTTGGCCGAATGAAACAAGATAAAAAATTAAAAACACCAAAAAATACCCTAAAAACACCCAACATGTTTGTGTGAACATATATATTTGCAGCTGTCGGTGCCTCTACTTGTGTAGTCATCAATGTGTCTTTGATTATTTGCTGTGATGTAAAAGTATTTTGTTTTTGAATACGTCTGCTGTTAGTATCATACGGACTGCTCCTGATGTGTGGTCATATAAAGAGGGTGTAAGTCTGAAATGAAACTACTGTATGCATTAGCAAGCAGCCACGGTGCTTGAAATGAGACTCCACTCATAATCTATCTTTACAATATCAAACGCTCACACCCTGGAGGCTTCAAATATGGCTGCAAAGGTTATTATTACAGGTTGATGGCTGCTGTCATGTCAGTTACGATGGATCCTCATAGCAACCAGTTTTCATATCCACAGAAAGACTTGGGGTCCAGTATCACTTTTTATAACAACTTGGGCAAGAGAAATTCATTAAGGCTTTAACTTACACTAATGGATTTTTTTTGGCCACTTGGAGGCAACGCAAGAAGCTGGAAGAACAACGCTGACATATTACCACCTTTTAAAGTGGAAATGGTGACCGTGTTAGCAAACGGTTTATTTACACAGACATGCGGCAACATTAGCATTGAACTGGAGTGGTGTTCCTCACAGCCTGGCAAATGCAAGTCCAACATTCGCCCTCCTTTTAACGACAAAGGCAAATACCAATATAACTAAACTAACACAACTTTGTCACCTCTGAAATTCATAGAAGTGTGAAGGGGCAGAAGTAATCTCTGTTAATCAAAATTATTCACTTCATAAATTGCCTGTGTAGCACTTGCTTCTCCTCTGCTTAATTCTTTTATGAATCTTTACCATCTTAAACTGCTTCTTTGCATTGTACTTTCCCTTCATCTTCTCCTTCTCGCACTTGATAATTCCTCTCATCATAATCACCATCTTTACATGATAATTGCCATCATCATTTGCACTTATCTACCACTTTTTTCTTCTTCTCCCCTTACTTTTGAGGCCTCTTCCTACATCTCCTTTTTTGTCTCATCCTAGCTTTCCTCTCGTTGCTTCACCCCACTTCTCTAAGAGCTTTTTTTATCGCCTGGCAGAGCAACAAAGTTCTTCAACTGGACTGGAGTTTGGAGCGGGGACGTGGCTGAGGTTCACACACTGCTTCACCAACTAATCTGGTTAGCTACAGTAGAAGAAAACGCAAAGTAAAATGCTGTGGCCCTCTCTTCTTCTTTTCCCTGTTGCCCATGAGGTTTGAGTCACTTGTTACAAACAGCTTGTGATCTGCAAACAAAAACCCGCAGACTACGATCATGTACAGTAAAAACAGATTCAGTAATCCTTTACATGGAATCTTGTTTCCTGGAAATTACACCGATACGCTCCAGAAGGGTGGAGGGTGGTCGGGGAAAGAGGCCACTCATAGTGATGAACTCAGAGTTATCACCAACTCTGCAGCTCCCCTCAAGAGTTTTTCAGCGTTTTTTAACTTCCCTGTTTTGGTTTAGTCTCACCGATCTCGTCAGCCTAGCCTCAAAGATATTAACGGGGTGGACAAAAGTACAGAAACACCTGCCAGTATAACAAAATACAGTTCAACAGCACCACAAACTACATCCTCCAAAATGATCATACAGTTGAATCAACACCTCTCTAAAACAGTTTAAACAAAAACTGAACCTTTCATGAAGGTAGCATCTGATGCAGGACTGTTGTTTTAGACTACGTTAGTTTTAGATTGGTGTCCCTAATAAACTGGCAACCGAGTGTACTGAGTGCTTGGCTTACACGGGTTTTTATTTTTAAGAATCCACCTTTTTACAGACAGGGTTGAATACCTCTCATCAACAAATCACAGCTGGACTTTATCTTCTTGGCTCCACTCTGTGAATAATTGCTAAACTCATCACACATTCGAACTGGAAGAGTCTCCACTTAACTCATGAGAATTAGAGGAGCAGGCGTTGTCCACCAATCAGGATCCAGTAATGTGCCTGCTCTGTCTGTGAGACATTAAGTCTTTAAATTCATTCAATACATGCCACTGCAACTAAACCAAGTGTATTTGCAAAACATCATGAAGAACACTGCTGTCACCCTGAGCCACGGTGTATTAGAAAACAAAACAATGACAAAATAAAACAATGTGGGACCTTTAAATCTGTTACTGACCGCAGGACTAATTTCCTCTGACCAATCATGTAAGAGCGTGCATAAAATACAACACAGTCTGTGTAAGAATAGGCTCAATATCCCAATGGGAGGGACGATTCAATCTCACCGTGCAGCATCTTTATAGCAAATTACATTCTTCCACAGGTAATGAGCAAATGACAAATTCTATCGTAGGGATGTGGGGAGGCAAAGTCTTCACGCTGTGGTGTATTAATCTAACGTGGGACATTGGCAAAAAGATGTTTTTTAATCTATTTTCCAGTCTTCAGATTCACCTGTCACACAGCGGCACTATCTGCAAGGCGAGGTGTGAGGTTGATGCATACTGAGTTTTGCTTTATCACTAAAATAAAATCAGACGGGGTGATGGATAGATGGATGCATTAACAAAGACACACGGCACATTGAAGAAAGGAAGCCGAACTTCCAGAGTGAACCCGACGTACTGGATTGAGTTGATTGACATACTCCATCCTCCTCTTCCCTTTAGCCTAAGTGGTGGTAGATTTACCTAACCCCTGTCTTGGCCTGGCCTCAGTCTCCTGGCACCTGGGCAGCAATAAAAACAGGTAAACAATGGGGAGGCTGGAGCATACCAATAACAAAGTGGGACTAAAGGGGCTGTGTGACTCATTAAGTGTCAATAGCCCCACAAATCCCTCCAACCGCACACACACACACCTATGGGTTATACTGAACTGGACTCCCACAGCACCGCTGAGGGCAGTATGAGAGTTTGAAGAGCTGAGCAGTGGAACCAAACGGCGGAAATGAGATTGATATGGAGATGCAATAGCTTCATTTCCAGTTTAAAGGTGCAATCAGTACAATCTTTACTGCTCCGTACCGCAAAACTGACCTAATGTCTCGGGGGGGGGTTTGATGGAGCTGCTGATCAGCAACCGTGACTCAAAGATTATCTCTATTTCAGGTGCTGAGAATTTTAAGCTTTCATAACTCACTTTCCGGCCTCAAACAAAATCCGCTACAGTACTTCAAGTTTACCCTTCCATCTTCTCAGGAACATTTCAAAAATCAAAATGCAGCTGCAAGTTTCTTGACTACAACCAAAAGACTTTGATCATATAACTCAAATTCTCAAACATCTTTACTGGGTACCTGTTCATCAGGTTGGGCAGACACAATACATTTTTATTAATCTCGCATGTTGAGTTAACTCACTCTGCAGATTTTCATCTGCCTTTCTGCTCGGCCAAGGCGTACGACTTCTATGCTGAATGTAAACACAAAACCCCCGATCAGTTCTGTCTATTGGCAGTTCCCAAAAAGTTTATTCAAACAACACGACCGTCCTAAACATTGTTGATAAAAAACAGAAAGCGAACAATAATTAGTGCAATTCTACTATCGATGGAAAGCAAGACGGAAAGAAGAAGAAAAATACACAACATGGATGGGAAGATGCAGATGATATGGTGTGTCTGTTCTGCAGCGAAGTTTTGTTATTTTTCTATCACAGTAGCAACAACATGTAAAATATTACTCTAATAATATTGAATATTTTGACTGCAGCCATGTGGGACTGTGGAAGTGTTCAAACTGCAAGACAGCTGAGCAAAATTTCGGACATACCAGACTGTAATCAGGAGCCGTGACGCTCCTCAAACTGAACTTCACAGGACAACTGATCTTCGGTCGTAAAATTAGTCGACCAATTCGATGTTGAAATGTGGCTTCATCCGTACAGTGTCTGCCCAGCATTACAGAAGTGAATTCAAGGTTTCTGCTCCTGGTCTGTAAAGATCTTAATGGTCTGGCCCCAGATTACACATCTGACGAGAACCTGATGATAGAGCATTTAGTGTTCATAAGTCGTAGAACAGCCCGCCTGCTGACTTGAGGTGTGCACCGACATTATTGTCTTTTGTTTAAGAATAAACACAAGCGGGGTTGTGAGTGTTGTGTGTCTGCATCTATATTAAAACATATTTTCTACCTACCCTTTTATCACTCTGTAGCGCAGTATAATTGTGCTCAAAAAATAAACTTGAACTTAAGCTACCTGAACGCCCGGCGTAGCATTTTGTTCTAAAGCCAAACAAGCAAATTATGATGTTCTACTCATTTAACATTTCCGTTGTTTATCTGCATGAATTAGCTTGCAGACTGACCTCTACTGTGAAAATGTGTTCTTTCTTTATCACCACAAAAGGTTAACGTCAGATGACTTGGTGTCCCTCTGAAATGCCAATCTCTGATCATTATGCTGCGCACCCGTCACCAACCATTAAATGTTGCTCCAGCTTCAGGTTTGATTTGTATCCATCAGGGTAAGATTGTTACAGTGTGTGAGAGGGAAACAAGAGTGTGCGAACCAAAGATCTCCCCAAACAGCTCTTTCATGCCAGTTACTTTTGACCAACTGTGGCTGCAGGCGTAAACAGTTGTTAGTGGTAGTTGATGCCACAGAACCAGCTGAAACCTACAAACACCGAACAAAACACTCAAATGTTTCCACCCACAAACACAGATTTTATAGTCTTGGCAGCCAGATCTCAACAATCTAAAAGTGTGTCCCCTTTTTAAGGTGTCGTCGATGTACAATCAAAAAAGTGATTTTACTAATTAGACATCGCCATGTTCATGTTCAATATTATCGGCCGGTATTAGCTTACACAGACATGTTGGTATCAGCGTGTATATCAGCTGATAAGTAACAAGAAATGTCGGTACAGAATTAATAAATTACAAAGTTTTTCCACCAAAGAGCACTAAAAAAGTTTATTTTTCAAGTGTAAAATGTCACATATCTTTTTAATAACCACATTTCAGTTCAGAAACTTTCATTTCAATCTGCAGCAGGTTGTATTTGGCAGCATGGCTCTGTTCTGGGACCCCCCTGCCCTTCCACATGCATACGTGGAAAGTGTAAGGCAGGAAAAGCAGCAGCAAAGACCCCCCCATAGGGTACAGGACAGAGCAGGCATCAATGACAACAGAAATTACATTGATTAAGTCAGACACAGCGTGAAAAGGAGGAGCTGGGGTGGGCAAGGAGCAGCTTAAATAAGTGTGAGATTTGCCAATTGGATGCATGGAAGGGAATCAGCTGAGCCATCAGCTGATGTGGGCTAGCTTTAAGATCAACTGCTGATGTAGCTGGGATTGTAAGCTGAGCTGTGGCCTGTCTGAATTAACGCTATGCTCAATTTAAATGCTTATTTGTTTATGTTGAAAAATGTATATCGACTGGTACGTCGCTATTAACAGTTTTTGGCTCTTAAATATCAATGTATATCGATCGTCAGGCTTCATCACTGATCATAAACAATTTGCAGAGCAAGTCTCAAAAACCAGGTCGTGTCATAGTTCAAACTGTTCCTGTTTTGCATGCGAAGGGGGAGCATGTAGTCATAAAGACGCTGCAGCTGAAATGACTCGTCCACAGATGGTGGTCATGTGAGTATGTGCTCGGATCTGATGAAGGTGATGATGGTGAAGGCTGTGTGACTGTAACGTGTACTCACCACTGGAGCAGTCCAGTCCCCCCCAGCCGGGCTCACACTGACAGGTATCAGGAGAGACACACCGTCCATGGGCACACTCTTCAGTACACAACGCTTAGGAGAAAGAAGAGGACACCAAGATTAATATCAAACCCGTCTTTAAATACATCTGAGTCTCTCTGGTTGTCTTCTTAAATTGCCAAGACCCCGCTGACCTCAGTATACTTCTACAGTACCAGTTCCTGAATCAAGTGGCAGGAGAATCTACTCTACAACACAGATGATCAGGTGTTCATGCAGCAACACATCAGGATGTGTATGTCACTTTCATTTACAGCTGTAATGTTAGACTACAGTGACTCCTTGAATGCAGAGAAATTACAGTCTGAGTGTTTTTCAAAACCACAACTGCTCATTACAATTTCTTCAAAAGACTATTTTGCTTTTAAAACATTCTCAAAACATCAAAAAAACACACATTTCTTCCAGAGTGTGATGCTTATCTGTAAATACCCTATTGCACAATTTCTTTTTATTTCTCTGTGTAGTTGAAAGGCCAGAATTTTTCATTTATCAAATACGAAACGTTTTTTTTATTTATTCATCCAGCAGGCGTACAGTAACTACCTAAAAAATAATGCTTTCTAATAGTGAAACTTTACCCAATCTCGTACAATTCAGATAAACTAGGGAAACCTTTTATTTGAACAAGTGACTGCTACATGCTCGTGCAATGTAGCTGAATGTTTCAGCCTTGAGTAAATTTGTATATTATTATCACATCGGACTCTTTAATACTCTGTGCCTTAACGAGAGAATTAACGATCTGCCGTATTGTTTGCATTTGTTTTCATTATCATTAAGTATTGTGAGGTTAATTACATCAGGATGAGACAGATAATCTTAAACTGTTGAAGAAATTTGGAGAAAAGTAGGTTTCTACGCAGCCACCAGAAACAATGCAGCATTTTAATAGCAAAGTATTTGCTGGCTCTTTTTCTAACATACCCATAGCGCGTTATCTTTAACGGCAGCTTCTCTCAGTGAATCTTTGTGTAATTATTTTAGGTGTTTGTGTACTGTAAAATGTGTTTGTGCTGGAGCTGAACTCAATTCACCAAAACAAATTGCAACATTTAATAGAAGGTATGGAAACTTCTATGTTAAACAGTACTTTATATTCAAAGAATAAATAAACTTCAAACAGCTGGAAGCTCAAATCCACCTCTCCTGCCTATTTTTTTGTGAAAGTCTGGCGTGAATAAGTGGCGACTCTGGTGTGAAAATGTTGTCCATTATGTTTATAAAACTGTAAATCTGGCACAAATGGGTTTTGTAACAGTCATGATTGTTTTTTTGCATCTGACAAAAGGTTGAAAACAAGTGAACAATACAATAATTAAAATGTTATTTTAATGTTTAATTTTCATTTAATTTCTTTAACAGAGGCACCTTGCAGCGTGGCCTTGTGTGTATGTCTCTATATGCTGTTTAGGACCCTGTAGATTATATTAATATCATATTGGTGCAGTTATGTGTGATTACAAGGGCATAATTTCCACTTGGGATGGGGGTGGAGGGTGGAGGGTGGGGTGGGGGGGTTATTATTGTGCACTCACAGCAATAAGCTTAACAAGAGGGCAGCAATGTCTTAAAGTTATGATCTCGAAGACTTTCATTTTGTTCTCTTTCACAGCACCTTTGGTGAAAATCGGTAATTGCAGGTGTGTTTTTGGACCTCACTTCAGTTTCAAGTTTCATCGTCTGTAGTCATCGACCTTTTCTGCGTTTATTCGGCCATAATAACGGTTTACTTAAAATTCTAGCAGAGACTGGAAAAAACAGCACGCCGTTAAAAGCCTTGTTAAAAGCCGAACTGTGCGCCGATTTTTCAGGTAAAGTCGCTCCCAACACCCGGGTCGTAATACTGCAAATGCTGCAGACTTTCATCAGTGCGCCATAGGCTCAATCACCATTGTGTTACCTCATTTGGTGATAGATAGTGACTTAACAGACGTTTATTTCAATGAAAATCTTAGAGATTATATCTTTAAATATATATTTAATCTGTATTTTTACAATGACATTGAAAACGTCAATCAAAGATGTTCCGGTTAACCGCAGTGCTCTTTGCTGTAAAGATACGAGGTATCAGGTATCTCATTATTTTAAGCAGTTAATGCACTAACAGTACACAAGTTTTCACAGCACTTTTGTTTTTTGTTTTACTATTATGATGGAAAGCACAATAGCCAGTTTCATCAAACACTGATGATTTGCTAGATTTATTTTAATGTTTATATACTGTACGTCCCCCGGGGCTTCGGAAACCTCCTGTGTGACTCCAGCATTTTCAGACAGAATCTTTGGTAGAAATGAAAGGAAAAAAAATTAAATGTTTCTGATTCAGTACACAAGGTTTCACATGACAGATTTGTAAAATGGCCACAAAAATAATGGACCCGTGTACAAAGGCATGGAAGAAGTGCTCATTTGTCTTTTTCAGCCTCAGCCCTTAGAGAGTCTGTGCACATCACGGCTGTGCTGTGTCACTGTTTCAATTGTTTGTGGTTTGACAAATCATTATATCAATGAGGTACAGATTAATCTATCGAGTACAAATTGTGAGTGGCTGTTAATATTTATGTATTCACCGACCTAAAAAAAATCAACTTAACTCAGACATGGTAAGATGCTACGAGCGGGTCTCCTGATAGAGTGTAAGGCATATTATCTGCTGCGTACAGCAAACAGATAAGGCAGCACTGACATCTTCATTTTCACCTTAAGCTTTTCCAACTGGTGTAATATTTCATCATGACACGACCCTACAGTTGAGAGCTGTCACACACTATCTGAAGGTTCAAAACAAATGACTCTATCACAACATAATAAATGATGCAGTGTTTTCACACGGCTGCCGTGTCATTATCTTGTTCAGCGATTAGCTCAGAGGTCAGAGGTCGTCACGAGAAGGTGTGACGAAGAGGAGAAAGGGAGAAAAAGTAAAGAGAGGAAGGGGAAAAACATTAAATAGGGACTGAAGGAAGCAAAGACAGAGTGAGCAATAAAGACAGAGAAAAGACTAATGGCATGCACACACACACACACACACACACACTTCTCTCTATATCACAATTAAAACTGAAAAGTGAATCTGAAAACGTCACTCCCACTGACTTCAAAGAGTAATGCTTAAAACTTCAAACCCAATGGCACATCAAAATGACTTTTAATAATATAAACTTGACTTTTTCACTCCCCATTATTATGTCATTGCATCATAAAGTGCATTTTGAGCAGCTCTTTAAGAGAAACCACCAAATACTCAAGCCTTTTATACTGTATAATGTACTATACTGTATGTATCTATAATGTCTTATGTGTCGTTTAATAATATATAATAATATATAATAAGTCATATATTACCTGGAGATTTATAGTTATGCCTTTACAATGTTTCTCTCCATATCATATTAAAGACGGACACAAAAACCCTTCAACAGAGGCCATACACCTTCTGGTAGCCACATTGAAGGGTCTTTAACTCTTGGGCAACAACATCCATGAGCGGCTGTGATTGTATTATACCTCAACAACTGAGCTATCTCAACCTAATTCAGCCGACATGATGACGTTAACCAAGTTTCCATCCAAAGGCAGCACAAATATTGACCGAATTTTCAGAAAAACGGCAAAAGAAAGTGCTAATCAATGTGCCTTTCCATCCGCTTTTGTTATGTGAAAATTAGGACTTGGGTGCATCAAGATAAACAGCCGGTGGTGCTGATTCTCCGGTGGGGTCCCATTAAACCATTGCAGAAGAAGAGATGATGTAATGAAGAGCGCGTGCGGCGCATGTGGCAAACACAATGGAAATATGACATTTACGTTTATTTCATGTGACGTAACAGTCTCCACCTGATGTTCAGGGGACGCTTGAGCGACATTTACATTTAAGGTTCAGTCCAGGCCGCAGCAGATCAAGGAGAAGCGTTCAAGGTTAAGTGCTTCAACACTCACGTTCATGATTCTGTTGTTAAGCACTCGATACATCAACTTTCCCACCTCAGCCAATGTTTTTTGTGATATTTTGACTTTTTTCCCCCTAATTTCTGGTTTGAACGCGAAATGCAAATGCACAACAACAACAACAACAACAACAGGTGGATGGAAACACATGTGCTATCTCTTTGTAGGAAGACTCCTGAGCCATACAAACTTCACAAGGACTGGACCTTGTTGCTGTGAGATGTCAGTGCTAAACTAATATTTTGAATGTCACTGCTAGTGATTAATAAGAAACATTAGAAACAAATTCAAAATGCTACTAAGACGGTCTATTCTGGAACAAATTCCGGTACGACCACAATTACTGGTACCACTGATACCACTCTTATGTCTGTCAAGTATGAAGCTAGAGCCAGGAGACAGTTAGCTTAGCTTAGCATAAAGACTGGAAACAGGTGGAAACAGCTAGCCTGGCTCTGTCCAGAGTTTTTAAAATCTGCCACTGGGGCACTCTGGTGATTTAGGGATTAAGTTAAGGCAACCGCAACCTCCCTGTTTGCTTTCTTGTATGTCATTCCCCATCGCTCCCTCCCCTCATTTCCTGTCATCTTTCTACTGTCGGCTATGTAAGTCTTAAAATCCCTAAAACATAAATATAAAAATATATATATCTGCCTCGAAGCTCACTAATTAATTCATTTTTTAACTTTTATTTAACCTGGGCGGTATCACTGAGAGCCAGGCTTTCTTTTTTAGTTATATCTTGTTTGTTATATCTCGTTTGGTCAATCCGTACACAAACATAAATGTTAAAATGACAAGTACTTGTTGGCCGGGCAGCTTTATTATCATCTGTGTCACTTGTTAAAAGTAAAAGGCTGAACTTTATCTAAGATCTCCCCCAACTCATTTTGTGAGGATCACTTGTGTATCACAGCATGAATACTGCATCATACATCAGGTAGGGATTGTGCTGGGAGAAGACGGGCTGACAGCTCGGAGACTTTAGCTCCTCCATCACAGAGATATGATGCGCTGCTGCTCCGGTTCTCTGTTTGTGCAACTGATTCCTCTCTAACAGAAACAGGCGGCTTGACTCGCATAAATATGTGCACAGGAACAAATGAACATCGCATAAACGAAAAAGAACGGCCTCTTTAGTTTCACTATCTGCACACATGCAATGCAAGCTCACGCACACACACACACACACAACTAATCACACGCTTTCACACACTATTTATAAAAACTAGCTGTGTTTTAAGGCCATGAGGTGTAATTTAAAATCAGCACAGTGCACAAAAAGTGAAGTGCTGAGTTTTGAAAGTTGCAAGGAAGTATGCGAGCGGCGGGGAAAAGTGGGTACAGTGGAGACAGGAGTTGGACTGGCTGGTTTTATGGTACTTTAGCCACAGAGGGGTCGTCCTCTCTAAATTTATAGTGGCAGTGTGTTAACATTTTACAGCTTTTTTCATGCATTAGGAAAGGAATCCTCACAGCCACATGTACTTGGCACTGCACACCGAGTAAAGATTTATACCAGTGGAGGAGAGACTGAGGTAGAGTTTCTGCCTGTAATATTGAAAGCTGGTGTACTTCTCCAGTGGACGATGTGTTTCAGTGTGATGAGTATTAGTTTGTACTAGTTTTCATGAAGACAGAAAAATGTTAAATGCTCAACATTAAAAATGTGAGAGAGTTAACTAATGTGATCTCTGTGTTAAGGTTTTGGTTAGCCAGTCCGATTCAAGATGCAATACTTTATTTCCATTTCAACATAGTTAGGAGAAATGTATATACAGTATATATATTATCATACAGTATATTGTTGCCAAGAGTTAGATGAGGAGAATGATACCACTCTCATATCTGTTTGTTAAATATGACACTAGAGCCAGGGGACGATTACCTTGTATAGATGTGTACTATGTAATCGTAACATCCCCGGTTTGATTCTGGCTAGAGACCTTTTCTGTCATCCACCTGACTCTCTCCTCATGTTTCCAGTCTATCTCTACTGTCAGCTTTCAAATAAAGAGGCAAACATCCCCCAAAAAGACTTCTGCCTTTGTACTTAGACAGGACAGTCAATACTAATGACTGCATGAGGTAATTTGTCAGAAAAGAGTCAACATGGGGTTGCTCGAGCAAACGGCCAACTCTGTTCCTTTTTTGTTGCGGCTTTAGATTTAAGAAGCCATTGAGCGTTTACCACAGTTTCTTTTTCTTATTTATTGTATTTATATTGCGTTCTCAACTCTTGGTCCATTCACTTCCCAATTTTTCTGGTATGTAACTGTGTCTATCTACCTCCTCGAGCGGTGGTTCCCAACATTTTTTGCCTTATGACCCCTTAAAATGAAGCAATGTCAACTTTGTCACACATTAATGTAATTAGAGTAAGTTGTCAACAGCTCTGCCAAAGAGTGATTTTCAGATTGTTACAATTCAATATTTTTTAGAGAGCCAGTATTTCACAAGAAACGGCAGAAAATAATAATAATATATTTCTGTGTAGCAGAACTATATTTTTTCATTTCCTGTTAATCATTTCGCGACCCCTCAGATTTCTGTTCTGACCCCTTGGTTGTGTCTCGACCCTCAGGTTGGGAACCACTGTCCTAGAGGATTGTCATTTGTCGTTGTGTGGTTCCACTGCAAACAAAAAAGCAATGAAATGAGGAGGGATGGGGTCACACCTGTAGTCAAAACGGCCTGAACTTTATAATGGTGTAAATCCATCAGGATTAGTCGTTTCCATGAGTGCACTTCTTTGTGCTATCCAGCATATTTTTGGAAAGAGAGAGAGAGAAAATGTCTTGCAAATACAGGCCCTGATTTTAATAAGAGAGCCAAAGACACATGCTCTTGTAATCCTGAAGGAGAGTTGATAAATCATTAAACGGGGGCCTAATCCTTTCATCCGGTGGATTGGAGCAGAAACAGCTACAAGGAGGATTACATCAGCAATGGGTACAAAAAGATTAATAGATATCAAATTAAATAATCGCTACCTAATTCCAGCTATTGTCTCGGCATGCTGAAGCAGTCTTCAGTGCCCTTGAATCTCTTGATCTGCTGCAGGAAGAATGAGAGCGGAGGTATGAGCGGCAGCAGAATGAACAGCGGTGGGACCGACTGTAAGTGCACACCTGACATCTTCTCCAGTGTCTGATCTCTCTGTGTAACTGTCGACAGGGCTGATCAGGACATCCCGGGGCGACAGGGATTGAAAATAAAATTGTTCTCGTTCAGAACATGAAAAGAAGTTTTAATATTTCTCCTCTGGTACTCTGGATATAACGTAATATTCCATTAGACCCGCATTTTTAATCAGTAGACTTTTTTACTAAGTGACCAAGTTGCTGAATAATAAATCACACACAGAAAATGTATCTATGTTTATGGGATGTAACCGAATACAAATACATTATTCGGATATGAGAAGATGAAGCTTTCAGCATCCAAATGTTTGCATAAATATTTTTTTTATTTTTGCCAGTTCTTCTCAGTGTCACGAGTCAGTCAGATCACAGATATCATTAATCCACAAAACCATTTAGAAATCATATTTTTCTAAAAGGAGCTCCCTGTAACTTCAGATTTTGTCTCAATTGTCAGATTCAGACTTTTTCTTCAGTACTGATGTTAGCGTAGCCAAGCAGCGTGACTTTTCATGATGCTAATTTGCAAAAAGTGTAAACAAATCAAGTCACCAGATGTGTTGTGCAGTGCGGGATAAAGCTTGCGATTTTTGTTAATAGCCTTCTCTTTTTTTCATAGACACTTCAAACCAACTTTATTTTTTATCTGGACCTCCTTCAGTTTTATACACAACCTCAGAAAAGAGAGAAAAATCAATCATGCGATATCCCTCAATGCAGGTCTGACCTGGACCAATGACAGTTACTCAGCTTTTATTTGGACTTTGACCTACTTTTAATTTTACAAATACAGTTCATTCTTTATCATCTGATTAATTTATGGTTCAAATATTATGTTATTTTGTATATTTTCTGAGCAGCCAAGCCCATACATATGCTGTGTGAGGAGCATTACTGACACATAAAAAAACAAATTACTTTAGAGAATGAATGTTTTTGTTTTAAGATGTGATCAAAAATCACATTCCAACAGTAATTTATATCAGATTTGCTGTGGAGATGGGATGAGTGGCAGAGGTGACGGTGGAGGGAGGTGGGTGACAGAGAGAGGAGGGGGTAAAGGTCGAAGCAGGGTGGTGGGTGATGAGGTCACAGACGACCAAGCTGCTCAGGTTCGACGGCCAGAGAGGCGGCGCAAACAGCATTCAGGATCCAGGATCCGGGAAAAGAAAAAAAAGAGGACAGAATGAGTTGGACTGAGAATGAAAAAGGGGGCACCCGAGGGAGAAATCATACTGACAAGAGATAAAATGGCCTCAGGCAGAGATGAAAAATAACAAAAGGCTTTCTATGCCCGCAAGAAACGGAATTTCGACAACAAAAGATGTGTTCAATTTAGGGTGCTTACCTAAGAATCTAAAGTCTAGAAGCAGAAAGAGCAAACATGCACTATGTCCTGCACATAATTACATGTTTATTTAGGTGAAATGAAAAAACAGAGCGCTCACAAAGCAGCGAGGAAACACAGAAGGAGAAAAAAGCGCTCTAATCAAATTAGCAGCCCTCCCCTCCTCCTTGTTTCTCTGTCGGGGAGGGAAACCTTTCAATTAGCTCAGGCTGTGTATCACACAACAAAAGACCTGTCCGAGGCTGTTAACGTTAGCGAACCAGGCAGGCGTCTCCTCGCAGTTAACACAGAAGAATTAGCTTCCGGCGTTCAAACTGCTCAGCCAACGGGATGCCGTGTGTGTGTGGAGGCAGCATCACACAATGGAGTTGAGGGGTATTTGTCTCGGTCCCCCGGGAGAATCTAATAAAGTTGTTTACAAGCAGATGCTGAATAAAGACACACAATACGCTCCTCTTTACCCTCCCCACCCCCCAGGCAAACCCATTCACTTCCTCTCTTCAGTAAGAAAAGGCAACACTGCCCTATAGAATTTACCATCTAGGGTGGATAATTGATTTCTTTTGCTGTATCAAGGACGGTATACCGGCATGAGATAAAGACTGGGCAGAAAGATTTTCTCTTCCTCTCACAAATGTTGACATTGTTTCTGAACTTTTAAGTTTAAGCTTCACAAGTTTACTTTCAGGATCTCGGGCATACTGAGAATAATGAGATTTTCTTCTAAAGAACATAAAAAAAACCTTCTCCAGTCTGTTTAAGGCTTTGTATGACCACCTCCCAACACTACTTCACCCTCGTCATGTGAAATCCAGCTGGTAGTCCAGCTCGCTCCGGGCACTAGATTGTGTAATGGGATTAATTTTCACAGAAATGTTCAGACACATCCATAAACAGCCAAACATACACAAATTCTGGCTAGAGGCTGTTTGTTTCCGGTGGATTCTGTGAAAATAACAAATTTAAGTGAGAGTCAAATAGCTGCTCCTCTTCTCTAAAAGGCTGCTTCTTCCCCGTATGAGTATGCATCGATCAACGTTCACAAGTTCACTACAGCTGTGGTTTGGAGAAACTGGGAGCTGTAATGGTGACAGATACATGACAGAGCCACGCAGGTGTCATAGAGGAAAAGAAGTCATGTGTTTGCATAAATTAATTAATCATGCTCTCAAACTATAACTCAGATTACTTAATTTTTGCTCTCAAATTAATCATGTCTGAGCGCAAATAAACAGAACATAACATTAAACAATGTTGTTGACATTTTAACACTATATTTAAGGGATGTCGGGAATAACACAACATCGTTAAACGGACACGTGTCCAAACAGCTCATTTAGATCGTCAGCAGCCTGACAATCTGCTCAGTGCGCCACTAACACTCAATATCATGTTACTGTTGCAGTAGGAACTGAAGTTACAGCTTATTGTGTCTACTCCAGTCAGTTAGGGAGCAGCACCCAGAGTGCTGCATCTGGCAAACAGCTGTCTTTTGGTACTGAAGTGTCTTCACATATTGAATTCATTCATTCATATTTATATCATATAAAAATAAGAAGTCTTTGTCCCTCAACACTCATTTTATACAATCATGCTCCATTGGATGTTTGTTTCAGCAGCACTGATCAGCTTCAGCTTCTATCAGTTAGCTGCACATATACAACTGGGAACGCATTAGTAAGTAATGGCCCATTTACACATCCTGCAGACGATAAAGCATTCATTTGAAGTTGTGTTTTGTGGAGTCCAAAACATTATGTATCCAAGCAGCTCGTGGACAGCAGTCCAGTATTTACTCTCCTTTTAGCTCTCCTTCGGTCTCCACACATTACACATACAGTAATTTGATCCATTGTTAATATAAAAATATTGATTGATGCAGTTTTGTTTTGATTTTGGACGGAGGTACGTGGATACACCTGTTACCTGCGTTATCTTAAAGTTTAACATTGTATTCTGTTAATTCTGTTCATTTGTGTACAGATTATTTCAAGAGCGCAAATTAAGGAATTTGAGAGCACGAATTAGTAACCCGTGTGCACGATGTATTAATTCCAGAGCACAAATTATTAATTAATTATTGATTTTTTTTCCCTCCATGGTGCCTGTCAGGCTGTGTATGATACAGACACCAAGTAGGAAGCTAATCTACTGGAGCTAATCAGCGCATAAAATGAACTTAAACTTTGTTAATAATCTCTTGTGTTTGTGACGACGCTGTGACTTTGCATCTTTCCTAGAGTATTAAAAAAAGATAGAATGGCCGGATGTGCAAAACTCAATAAAAACAGCTTAAATGAACTGCTTTGATAGTGTGTGAACCATGTGATCATGAAATATTCATGAAATGAAATAGACACTTTTTGCAGCGGGGTCTGAGGATGGAGATGTGAGTTGTCGAGTCAGTCAGTTGGTGTGTTCAAGACTTTTTGAGTAGTGTCAGGTGTGCTGACGTAAATACGCAGATATGTGAGAGAACTAGAAGAAGGTGTGTGTGCTTCTCTAACAATTAAGAACAGAAGCTGGCTGGGTTTGCCCGTAAATAAAGAATCGTATGTATGTGTCGTATCAGCTTTGAGCGAACATCTGTTTGTCTCATCTGCTCCGTCTAATTGTCTGATGTTAGATTGGATGGAAGAGTTGTGTTTTTCTTTGGCTGGAAAAACTTAAAACGAGCTTCAAACAAAAAGAACCGTGTAGAGAGATATTGGTGTTTTATCTCACCGGCCAACTTTTTTCAACAACAGATCCATCCCACGCAGCGGGGAATAAAGCTACACGCAAGTCACATTCACCATTCATCTGTTGATAATGTAATTCACAAAGATATCCGTTTTAAGACATATAAATGATCTCTTGTACAGCAGAGGAGGAATGAGCCACAGCCTGATCTGCCCGATGAAGCACTGACTGACTAAAGATGACACGACTGTTCAAACAACATATCTTCAGAACAAAGCTTAGATTTTATTTTTCAGTTTTACGAGATATCTAACAACATCTTACTCCATATTAGCAGATGTTTTGTGCTTGCAGCTTGTTTGAGGTCGTTTCTATTTTTTTCCTTCTGTTTACGGTGATTTCAAAGCTCTGTGTGGTAAAGCTTTAAGTAGAAATGGATCCACTTTGTAACAGAGCCAGATTGATCTAACTTTGACAGCTCTAACAGCAGTTATAGATAACTGCCTGGTGCAAGTGAAAAGATAACGACTGAGATTGAATCACTGTTCCACAAGATACACTGCAATTTTAACAAGCCTGAATACTTCGTGTGTATCAAGTGGAAAAAGTTCGAAAATAACAATGCCGGTGACAGGAAAATGATTTTGTTTGTTGCAAAGACGTTATGCAGAGCACACGTTCCCCTGTGGTGGGAATATTTCAAATCCAGCTGTATTCCGGAGATTGTGCTGTCTGATAGGAAACAACAATGTTGGATATGTTTTTATTGCCATTTGATCAAACACAACGTGCATTCGCTGCATCATAAGAGCACCCTTACTTCACATATATAAGAAGAGAGAAATGCGTATTAAGTTCAACTCCAAGTAATTTATTTGGTCTTCATATCGTTGTTATATCAGACACTTAGAGCTCAGATCTTTGTTGCTGTTGTCATCCTGCTACACAGCGCTATGAAAAGCTCTGTGATTCCAGCAGCACACAATCAAGCATTTAACAAGACTATCATATAACATAAAGTGCTCATGAGAGACATTTGTTATATACTGCTGATATGATTGGCTGGCATTATTTCCTTGTAGCATGCATTATAATTGGACACCTCTGACACAGATGTTTGCGGTTCCAAAAGAATGAACCAGTATTAAAAACTGCACTGATCAATATATTTAATGTGACAGGAAGAACTCGTAGTGACAAAACCCACAGAGAATTATCACCCGACTGCATCTCTACACAGCCTGTTAGACAGTTTTAACCTTGTTTCCAGCTGCAGCAGGCAGCTGTTTGCAGAGAAAAAGCTCCAAAAAGCCACAACCTGACCAGCAATTCATCAGGCGGTCAGAAACACAACTCGAAATGACCCCCCCAAAATCCCCCAAAATGACCAAAAATAAATGTATTAATAAATAATGAATGCAGCTTTAAATGTAGGTAGAGATGGAAACAGTTCCGAAGCTTCAGCACAGTCAACAGTTTAGCTGAAGAGCAGTTCTGGTAACATCTCTCGTCGCCTTTCCCTGTAGCTGCCTGTCAAACATCAAACTTTTCCTCCTCGTAGTTTGGGTCCAGATTCTTGCAAGTATTGTGCGTCTCTTAAACCGCGTGGCTCATGAAACACCACTGTTGTCTGTTCTTGTTTGAGTGTGTTCACAGTTAGAAAGCAGATAATTAGAGACATTTCTCTGTGTGTGTGTGATGAAACCGGATTTTAATTTTGTGGTTTAAAAATTCTGTAATCTGCCCCCCGTTGTACCTGTTGTAGCAGCTACATGTTGTCAAGCAATGCAAGAAGCAGAAATTCTAAAGAGCTATTAAATAATCTTTACAATATCAAATATAATACGTTTTAGATTTTTGAGTTTGTTTGCAAGTGGTAACGGATCCCGTGGAGGCGAGGAACCTTAATGTCGTCCTTCACCTTCTCTGGTATCATTCTTTACAGGTAGCACAACATAATCTTATTGTCCTGTTTATATATTTATAAAAATATCTGTTTATCTGAGTGTATCCAAAACTCAAAAGGTGCACAGGAATCAACACAACTTACGAACACACAGGTTTCCACTTTCATAGAAGCCCGGGCAGCACTGAGAGCGTCGCCTGTACATGGTCCTCACGCCTCTTCTGTACGCCGTCTTGTAGCTGATCCTGTACACGTGACACACACACACACACACACACACACACACATTAGTGATAATAGTAGAAAAATTAAAATGAAAGACCTTTTTTCACTTGTGTATCACATGAAAAGTTTTTCCATTGTTCCAACTTCAGTAAGGTTGTGATTAAAAAACTGAAAGTTGACTTTTATCCTCAGGCCTTCCTTCCATTAAAATTGTACCACTACGTTTACTAAAAAGTTTAAAACAACAATTGGCATGTTAGGGTGCTGTTAGGAATGAGGAACTATAAAAACATACTAAAAAGTTGTTCACATCACTACGCTTCTCAAAGACGAGCAACGCTTAAACGTTTAACAGAGTTTCTCCCACTCATTCAAGGACGCTGATGTTGTCTGACATTTCAGCGTAAGATCAATGACTCAGCTCTTAGCTGGAGGAGCTAAACTGGTGGCTATAAAGCTTAATGTGGTCATTAAAGCCGATACGCCGACGGTCGCTCATCAAAATGACCACATCAGGCGGAGCTGAACTGCCGGTGTTGGGTAGTAGACACTAGTGACTGACTGCCTCTGAGCTACTATATACAGTACAAGATGTACAGGGTTTGACAAACTGTATGTAAGATGTGAGCTGCCTGGATATTGTCTCTGACATAAAGAAGAGAGGAAATGTCCACATGAATTAAATAAAACATTTAAATGAAAAAAAGCTTTATTTAATCCGAAAGTCTCGTTGAGATTAAAATCTCTTTTACAAGAGAGCAAAACACATACAACAGTTATGTGTATGTAACAGTCACACAAAGCAGTCATCACACACACTAATTAAAACAGTCATATTAGACACAAGTAGAACTCCCTCAGAGAGATGAATGTCTCGAACTTCTGTTTGTTTGCAGTTTATTTCCAGTAGTAAAGTGCAGAAACCAGTCTGTCCCAGTTCAGAGCTGGTGTGAGGAACTTTTAAAGCCAGATTATTCTGTGTTCTGGTGTCACTGTTGTTCACTTTGAACTCCACTAAAGATGTTAAATATCTTGGCAACCTAGATAGCATGGTCTTATAAATTTAAACACATTTATAGGACGCCCTCTGGATGTCAGTGATGACCTCTGACCTTTTCATATTACCCACAGTGGTGAGTATGATAGCTGTCTTGAGTAATGAATGAATGGCGCTCTGTGGATGGCGTTCAGTGGTTTACGGGTAGTGGCAGCAGCATGAGCATACAGGATATCTCCATAATCTGTTCCAGTAGAAGAATCCAGTTTGAATTTTTGTATTTTTTAATGAGGTGTTTAACATACAAGTACTTATAATGTTGTACTGTATCCATTACATTTACATGAAGAGAAGGAACTGAAATACATACTTTTTGTCTTTTTGGAGTTTAGAAGAAGCTTTAAATTATTATGAGGGTCTGGAGGTCGTCAAACACAGACTGTAATCTGGAGAAGGCTTGGCTTGTTTTTTAAAAAAATTTATCAACCGCAATTTGAAAATGTGTTTTTTTTATTTAAGCCATTTATCAAGCAAAAAGGCCAAACATTCTCTTGTTCCAGCTTCTCAAATGTGAAGATCTGCTACTTTTCTCTGTTTGATATCACATTACATTAAATATATTTGAATTTTGGACTGTTGGTCAGATAAAATGAGTGATTTGAAGGTTTTGAAGGAAACTGACTAAATTTTCTGACATCAAGAGATTAAATGGTGGTGAAAATAATCATTAGTTGCTGCACTAGTCAACACTGCAGCTTTAGAAATGATGCACTGCTGTCTTCATACCTGTGTCTGGTGCATTTGAACCAGTTGAGGATGTCAGTGCAGCGGGTGTAGTAGACCTGGTCAAATGGATGAGCGTAAGACTCCTGCACAGTCACTGCATAGCTAGAGGGGTAGAAGATACAACCGCAGATTAACAGGACACCTAGGAACAGTTGATAACAATGCATGCACAGTAACTTCAAATTTTTAATAAATACAACACCAAATTCAAGGATTTTTCCAAATACTCCCAAGGCTTTGGTGAGGTCTCAAACTCAAAATGGCATTGTAGTGAAGGACACAATATTTCTAAAAGCTAAAGATCACAGAGGTAAGTCCTTTTTCTCTTGAAGCTATCAAATCAATAACGTTTCCCTTTAAAACAGATCATCAGGATGTGAAGTATTGATCCCAGGATAGAGAGCGCAGCGTGTCCTTGTGGTGCTATTTTTTAAATCTGAAAAATGTTTAAAAGCCATCGATTCTTTCAGGGAACTATAAGAGATTTATTGTATTTTACAAAAAAACCCACAAATTTTCAGGATTTTCAAGAATCCTGACATGAGTTAACTTTCGATTTCTATACTACTCTGTTGTTCTGTGCAGATTTTTTTCCTGTGACAATACACACCTGACAGTAACAGTTTGTTCTCAGTGTGTTTTCACTTGTGTTGAATAAAGGTTACTGAACTGAGTCTAACCTTTAGCAAGAAGTGAAAACTGTAATAGTCATCAGAGGTAATATCCATTTCCACAATTCCTACTGATTACACCGAGAGATTATCGATCAGAGCACCTGCACTCTGTGTTGCTCTCATCAGAAATGACATTGTGCTTTTACTCAGCGTAGCACTGAGTGGGGAGACCACTCAAGCAGTCACATTACCATCGCTCTGAATTTATGGCCCCAGTATGTCCCCAGGAGTAAACCTTTTCCCTTTTGCTTTTGATTATTGGCAAACCCTCAGTCTTGATTTGTGGCGGGGAGTCCATTAGTTCACTGCAGCATTTTGAGCGGTGTTATTTCACTTTGAATGTTGGAGAAGAGACTGAATTGGGGAAACTGACCTCTCCCAGTGGCTGCACACGTTGGGGTCATCTGGGTTGAGGGGCGACACCAGGGAGATCAAGCTGAACAGGTTGAGCCACAGCAGGACTTGGGGGGAAACCCCACCGGCCCCCATTGTCCTCTTGCCTCCGTCCTTGGAGAAGCAGAGCGACACAGTGAGGACCAAGATTTCACCTTTAAAAGGCTGTGGTGTTCTGTGCATGAATCAGAAAAGAGCCATGCAAGGACTACTATTAGCCTAAAATAGAAATCTGAAAAACAGAAAGAAACACCGTTTTATACAGTAAGGCTGAGGACAAAACATAACGCTGGCATCAAGGAAAAACAGGCGAAACTTTAAGTATGATCTATTTCTATACATAACTGCGCCTGACCCCATTGAACTTATGGGCAGTGGTGGAAAGTAGCTTAGAACATTTACTCAAGTACTGTACTTAAATAGAGTTTTGATGTACTTGTACTTTACTTGAGTATATTTGTATGTATTCTCTGCTACTTCTACTTCTACTCAGAGGATAAATATTGTAGATTTACTCTGCTACATTTATCTGACACAATAAGCTTATAAAATACAGTGTAATGTTCACGATTAAACCAGTGGTTCCCAAGATTTTGGGCTTGTGATCCCTGACGACAAAGCAGTGTCAAGTTTCAGATGTCTGTGAGATTGCAGCATTGTAGGAACAGTGATTTCCCCTCTAAACTTCCCACACGGTTTCATTCAAATAAATGGTCGAGGCCCAGAGAGGTACCAGCAAAAACAGCAAATATAAGAGGAAAGCAACAAATTATTTCAAATTATTTCTTCTTTCCTCTCCCATTAATCACCTCACGGCCCCTCAGATTTATCTTGGGCCCGACCCCTGGGTTGTGAACCACTGAACTAAACTAGCTAACCATGTATAATATAGTAAGTATAGTATAGTATAGCTCTGCCTCAACCAGCTGCAACATTAATGTATCAGTATCAGTTGATGTATCAGTATTAACAATCTAATAATATCATATATAGTAATACTGTACATCAGTCACAAGGGCTGCAAAACAGTATTTTTGATGCTCTTTAAGTAAAGGATCTGAGTATTTCTTTCACCGTTGCTAATAAGGCTGCACCCCATGTGGCTGTGCCGGCGTGCTGCTTGTTATGTAGTAGCAATGGCAGGGAAAGTTGCTTAAAATGGAGTTACAGGCGGCATATGAAGCAGTAGGTATGATGCTGAATCTCTTCAGCTAGGAATCAAACAGCAGCAGGTGGTGAAGACGCTGTGGTAAACTTTAATTTAATCTTTTCACAGCTTTTAAGTGTTTACAGAGACAGTGCAGTACTTTAAATTTGGATTCAGCCACTTTGAGCCCTATCAAATACAGTATGTGTTTATTAAGAAGGTCGGGATTTGGAGCCATATATATATAAAGTATGAGAGCCCGCCCTCCCTGTTTAACTTTATCAGGTCAGGACTCGAGAATAGAAGAAGACAAAACATAAATATTCATCTCTTAGATCTCTTACATTGCTCAACAACAACAATGCCTCAGTTCAATACTGCAGCATAAACACATTCAAAATGTGGCATTTCTTAGTATTTAACTTAAAGGAGCAGTGTGTAGGATTTAGGGGGATCTATCGGCAGTCCGCCATGTTGCACTGCATGTTTCTACAGGAGCCCAAAACGGACAAACCACACACTGGCTCTAGAGAGGGCTTTTTGCTTTTTACGTTGAAGTGGGAGCCACCGTAGGCACACTTGAAAAGGGAGGGGTGAGGGGAGGGGTATTCAGTTGGTTGCAATCTGCAACCTCACCGCTAGATGCCACTAAATTCTGCACACTTTAATTACATCTTATTTCATCACACAACCACTATCCAATTAAATTTGAGACCCCACCTACTCATACTCCACATAAAAGTGATTCTTTTGAGGAGTGCTTCCTCTTTAAGCACCAGCACAGGGCACAAACTCTGGCAGAACAGGTGATGTCTTTGATAACGGTGCGTCTTTTCTTTTTAAATCTTTATTTGTCTTCAACAATCCAAAGCTTGCATGAAATCTAAAAATTGTATAAGAGAGAAGGTCCACCCCTCTTTTGGCAATTTCTTTCTTAACAAAAAGGGTAAGCATGAGGAAAGAAACAGAATTTCCAAAGAAGTTCAATATATGGTGAGTTAGGGAGTGGGTGTAAACCAGTATGGAAGGAAAAAGATGTAATTACTGTAATTCACAACAGTGGCGCAGATCGGACCATTGATGAATCCCTTGGACTAATGACATAAAATTGATACAGCAATTTTAAAAACAACATCAGCAGGCTATGTCACTGTCGGTGGGCAATGTCATAATACAAAAAGCAACAGGGAAAGCCATGCAACTAGGGTGTAAATACGGAGATTTCCTAAAATGTGAATGATATAAGAGCCGATTCACGAGGCAATATGACTTCTGCTTGGGGTGATCCACTGTTATTTTCTATGGAGCACAGGGAGGGTGGCTGAATGCACGTCAGGAGAAAAGAGCGCTGCTGAAAAGTTGAAATTTCCTGAACTTTATGCAAATAAAATAGCAGGGCACGCATGCACTGCTGAGAATGCCAATCAGCAAGCGAGCAACAACTCAATGTGGGGCTGTGTGGCTGACACAACCAATCTTGTTTCCACAGAAATCACTCACTGCTTTACATAAAGGTTAGCTACAACAATAAAGGCAACAGCAGGGAAATATCAGCCTTTACTGGAGCTGTCATTTTCTTTCCTTAAATGGGAAAAACTGCTGAATCTCAGTGTGAAGAATTTAAGGTAGCATCAATTTTTAGCTTCATAGATATTATTGTTATTGTTACATGCATCGCTACTTTCACAACTACGATGCAAGGCGGGAATTTAAGGGAATGCAGATGGAAATTTCTGACAAAACCTTTTTTTTTTCATGTCAGTCTGAATTCCAAACAGCCCGATAGGATGAATATCTCCATTGAAGCATCTTCAAGATGTTTGCACAATGAATGTTTCCTGGGAGTGTTGTTGACGGCAGCTGTGGGCATGACAGTGACATAAGACTCCGCAGCGGACCGATTCCTCATGCCATTGGGCCATTTTGGCGGCAAACACACTGACAGCTCTGGAAAATCATGGTGATGATGAATAAACCCCTGAGTGACAGAGGTGGTACGAGCCAAATTCTCTCACCCACACTGTCCCGTAAAGGAATGACATTATGATGTTCATTTGTGGACAACTGGTGGAGTGTTCTCATTAGGTGTACTATGAGCGAGGCATCAGGAGGAGACATTGAGAAGTCAGACAAGCTGGATGGTTTTTTTGTTTTTCTTACAGGAGTCTGCTATGTGGAGACAGGCTGCAGACAGGTATAATTAAGGTGAAGCAGTGAATCAGCCTCCGCAAGATGAATCGACAGTGATGATGAGTTGAGTTTGATGTAAACAACTGCCAAACTGACAAAAGTGTGATAATGGTAATAATTACATAGTAAAGCGAGAGACACAGGCGCATGTGTGCTGGGTCAAGTTTGGTCAAGGATAAAAAATAACTGTTAATGTAATATTGTTAATTTATGGAGACATTTTATCAATTTATTTATTTCATTTTACCAACATAATGCCCAGAACTCAAGTAGAGAAAATGTCATGTTAAAATGATGCCTTACTCTGGCGAGCTAGTGTAGCTAGTTGGCTACCGATGTACTGATATTCAGATGAAATCAGACTATTTTGTGAAATGAGCACAATAATAAAATACATACATGCTCCCTGCATGAAAAGTGTGTATTTAACCCCAGCAGAAAAGCATTATTGAGACACAAATCAAAACAGGATTATTAAAAAATACTGTTCATCATTAATCACAAAACTAGAGAATTTTGTGTGGGCGGAGAGAGGCCTTTGTTAATATATTTGGCAGAATTATACACAGTAGAGACATCCCAGAATGACTTGTATCATTGTGTGTTTTTACAATCCCCAAACAAATCCCCAAATAATAAAATTAGATTAACCAAATATTTTCACCTGTCCTGGTGCTGTATACAAGACGACATTTTCGTGTCAGAGGTATTGCTATGATATCTCCCTCTTGGTGAAAACTACCAAAGTGTCAACAAACCGCTGGCAAAATGGCTGCTGGGCTATCACTGCTGGCAGTTACATCTAAATAACATCTAATATTAATGCTAATACAATCAATTCAGCTCATTTAAAACTCGTAACACAACAAAAAAAAGCCAATTTAGGATGTTCAAATGGTGTGAGCAGTGGGGAAGAAAGTATGCTCCCAGGTTGTAATAACAAGGGTTTTTTTCTGGTCTTCCAATTCTGCTGACATTGCGTGAACGTAGCATAAGTAAGGCTAAACACGTCCTGACCTATCACTGAATGCACAGAAATGATATCTGACTCTGGTTAAGAAGGCAACCAAAGCATATTTTCCAAAATGCTTCTTTAGGCCTACAAGAGTTTAAGTTAGAAAAATACTGTTCTGTATTCCCACGGCTCAAACCAAGGAGCATGTCCAGAGATAAATATTAGATTAACTTGAATTGAGGGAACAATTCAAACCTAATGTAAGTGAGGAAGCAAAAATGTTACCCTGAGACACAAAACAGCTTACCTTGAGCAAAACCGAGTGCGATGAACAATAATCTGTTGTGTAGCTGAACTTTATCACAAGAAAAAGACCCCCAGTGGATGATGATGTTGGGACTGGACCTCAGGATACCTGTGTACAACACAGAGAGGAATATAATAATAAGAACAAATATATAGTATTACCATGAACAAACACACACACACACACACACACACGTTCCTATCTTTAAGGGATTCAGATAAAAAATATATTTTTGAAAACATAAGTAAGGACTGCTCCAGAGCACATAATGACCACAGTGTGTCTGCAGGGGGTTATTGATCAATAATTCCCAGCGATTCCATGTTGCATGAAGAAATATTTGGAGGTTATTCTCTTTTGTTCATTGCTGCTATCTCGTGAGTAAGATGGTGCAGATTTTCACCCCACATACTGTAGTTTTTCCCAAATATTGCACTCCAACAAGGTCTTAATCATCACCTTCTAGTTAGATGCACCTGAGGACACCAAAACTGCAGAGAATTCACTTCCTCAAATTAATTCAATTTCAGCACATACAGGTAGAAGCTTCTATCTGATATTCCTTAGGATTAAACCGAGAGATAATTCAGAACCATCAAACATTCATTCGGCGGTGGTTTTACCTGAGCTCTGCCATATTTTATCACTGCAGTTCATGAAAAGTAAAGAAACAGCATTAGAACCAAAGAGCGGCAGAGCTTTGAACTAAGTAGCGTGTGCGTACAGTATGTGAATGTGTGCGTGCTTGCATGAATGTACATTTCCGTTTGTGTGCATGTGTAGGCTTCGTGTTCATCGGGTGCTGTTTCTCATAAGCAGCAACTCACAGCGACAGAAAATCAATAAAAACACTGTTATTGTTAGTCAAACAATATTTCCCCGGCCCCGATGAATGTCTCAACATCAGGATACAGTACAGAGCTGTCCAACAGTGAACTTAAACAGAGCTGCCAAGATGTGGGACAGACACTGGCATTATGAGTTTATATGGGAAGGGATATGATGTATTACAGTATACAGCACTGGTGAAAAAGAGAGACGTACGCCAAAATAACCCTATTAGAATGAACAGTCTGGAAACAATCAGATCAGTGGTTTCAGATTGTACTATGAAATGTCCATTTGTTACACAAGAGTCATCCTGTTCCATCTTTATACAACACAAGCATAAAAAGCTTTCTCCCCTGAGAAGAGGCGGTCGTTCAGATAATCTGCTACTTAAATCTTACTGGATCTACCGGTTAAAAACCTCAACACCTTATGGTCTCATTTGATATCAAGTGCTTCTCGTTATCTTGATATATGTACTAGTTTATCCATGTATTATTGTATTATTGGACTGATCCTCATAGCAATGGTTAATCAGAACTCTCACTATATTATAAGTTAACATCTGATATGTACTTAGATAGGCCTACTCATATGTTTGTAAATAAGTTAGGGTCTTATAGACTCTTTTTTTCTATTGATAAAATGATCCAGTATTTAGACTACAGCTTGTGCCTCTATGTTATTCAGTTGTCTAGCTTGGGCCCCTCACTATACGTTTTTGTAATGGCCAAATGAAAACAGGCCTTTTAGATTATCCTCTTTAAGCTGGTTATTGACACATCTGAACATGTCTGAGACGTACTCCAAAAGGTGTATTCTTTACAGTGTGTCTGTTGGTTTTATAAAAAATATATGGATAGAAATGTTGATGTATTCTCAGTGATTTCCTTGAGAAAGACCAAGCGTGGTCGATACTGTGCATCACAGATAAAATCATTGGAACATTGGAGGCTGGTCATGTTTTTGCCATGACCGGCCTCCCTATATCTTGTTCTGCAAGAGACAATAGCAGAGTGGAATCAATTCACTATATAGAGTACAGTACAGTGCATTATGTGTCCATCCAAATGTTGCAGATTTTAAAACTAATTTCCAAAAAGTTGGCAAAAGAAAATGCAAATGAGTGTACGTTTCCATCAAAATATTCCAGAACTCATCTGTGACTCTTCCATAAACTTCATCATGGCATTTCATTGCCACTTCCCACCTAATGTGGTATTTATAAGTCTTTCATGAATTATTTTTTTCCTCTAGCCACACAAACCTCTCATTGTTTTTGTCCGCTGCTTTTT
>NTHP01000584.1:241107-253031 GCA_003416845.1 Oplegnathus fasciatus
TTTTTGTGGTCTGGTTTGGTCTGTAATAGTGGGTGGCAGAAATAAGCTGATGTGTCTATACTGTCAGAAATCAAACAAGAAGAAGAAGAAGAAGCCTTTTTCGCGTATCCTCTCTATCAATAGAGGCTTCAGAGGTAAAGACTTCGTAAAGAGGTGCCAGAAAATGAGCGAAGAGAGAGTCCCGGGCTGGAATCGAACCAGGGACATTGCAATAACAGTCAACAGTATGCATCTAGGTCACCACAACACCCAACTTTAGGAACAGATTTTTAGGCTTTGATTAATCCATAGTGTTTCCATTAATGTCCATTTTATGCACAGATTCAAAATACACATGAAACAAGTGGACAGAAGTCTACTGACGGTGGGTCTCTAGCCTTGATGTGGCTTTGTGTTTTGCAAAAAAATGACTCATATATGTGAATGTATGTTCTGTGTTGCACTATGAGACTGCAGATGTAACCGACTGGTTATCCACACATCATAGACAGTGACCCACTTCATTTATGGTTGAAGTTATCGGCACACCATTTCTGTTAGACTGCCATGACTGCACAAATCATTGGTTCATATTCTCATACAAGGTAATATTTATATTGTAATCTCCAGTAGATGTATCAGAAAAAATATTAAAGATTAGATGCAAAGGGAAGACTTTAGCTTTCATCCGGGGGTCAAATATTTTTGGAGGGATTTGGTCTGTGAGCCACTATTAGCCAACTACTGCTGTAGATTGTTGGACTGCAACTCTTTGCATTGTGCTTAAAGAACTACATATTTTTGTTTTACAACCTTTCAGAGTCTGTGAGGTGAATTTCTGCAAACTGTCTGGTGTTCTTCTGCCTAATAATGATGATAATAATGGAGCCTGAGATGCTCCTGTGAAATCCTGACATTTCAGAAATTGTGTTTTCCAGTTCTGCGCCTCCAAACAACTCTGCCTGTAAATTTTACAGACAGTTGCTTGAGCTTCATGGTAGAGAGTTTCTGCTCTGATCTGCACTGTTATCTGTCAGACTTCACTTAGACTTCATTAAGTTCGATTGACACTGATGTTCAGTCAGTTGAATTGGTGTGTACAAACCATGTTACTGAATTACTGCACAAATTGTCTTTCAAAAGAAACAAAAACATACTTCTCAATTCAATTTGGAATGCTTTTCAATGGTGCTGAAACCTTTTTACTGTTGACTTTTACTTTTGACTTTCACTGATTTGTAATTCTCTGTTAATATAAAATTCTACTGGGATCTTGTGCTATTTTGTGTAGATCAGTGACAAAACGTCCCATTGAAAATGCAGAATAAAAATCAAGGGGGTTCTGAAAGCTCTCAATGCGTGCTTTAGTGAAGCATGAAATACAAACAAAAAAACAGGTATTTGATGGAAATAATGAAGAAAATACTGTCACTGCAACTAGAAAGGAGAAAATGTAAGAGAAAAAAGGACACATAGGTCCAACACATCTACAGGGTTTCATTTACTCAACTCAATACAGTCTAACAAACACATCTTTCCCTGTAAGAACTTACTCATTGCATGGCCCAATGGATATATCTATCCCATGGGCTGCCTCCTGTAATGAACGCTTAGCAAAGGTCATCATCCCCCACAGTTTAATTAACGATGTCGATCCCAGGTTTTCCCACACAATGAGCCACCAAATGCTCACAACAAGTTGATTCATATCCACAGCCAGGACCAAAGTGTGTCCGCACGCTCTGGCTTCTGAGCTACCAAAGACTAGCAAAGCCATCTGCAACCATGCAGGCCTTTAATATGTGACTCAAAGCTTCATTGACCAGTATGCTCCCCTGTGGCCAATACTCAGCTCCACCGTGATGGAGAGTTACAGTTTGCTGACAGTAGAAAGAGACCAGTCGATCTCCTCAGTGGTCTCCCAGGGCTCTTTGGTAATCTAAACTAAAAAATGATGGCAAAGCAGCACATAGTTTACTGTGTCTGAGACACCTTAAAGGGCTACTCCTGTCAAACACCCTCAAACGCAACCAAATATGTGTTAAATTATCCTTTATTGTTAATAAGATATGGTATAAGTGGGTCAACATACCTCAGCAACATGAGAAAGATGCTTCATGTGTTTCAACAACAACAACAACAACAGACTCACCAGAATTAATAAATTAATTACACGGTTCATCAAAGAAATATTACACTATCTCAGATCTTTCGGAAGCAGGATCCTGTTATCTTCAAACACATTTAATAAATCATGAGCACTATCAAAGTGCTGTATTTTTTTCCAACAACCAAAACTGACACTAACAGGGAGCAAATCTCACAACCAGATGATGACCTTTAGCAAAGAGAGAAAACAAATTACTTGTTTGTAGAGAACACCGCAATTTCAATATAGAAAAATGTTACTAATCAACAGTTAGGTCTTCACTTCAGCTGTACATGAGCTGACTCACCACCACTCAAGTGCAAAGCTTTAGTTAAAAAACCCTGAGCAGCTATTATTACGATGCTGGAGTTAGTGAACCACAACCTCAGTGACCCATACGAGGTGGCCTCTCTCTCTCTCTCTGTGCGCGGTGTCTTTAAGAGCTACGGTCAATTGGCGATGCACCAACTTGTGAAATCACCCTAATCCGCCCCTTCACCCTTCATCTCGCCTTGATCAATGGCCACCTATAGGCGAGGGGGAGCTGAAGATGGAGGGGTGGTATTGATGGTCATGGAGCCCGGTCAATAAATTGATCACTTTAGTCCCTTCTATCTTTAAGACATGCTACTTTTGTTGATTAAGGGGTTCTTGCATTTCACTGCAGATGGTTTTCAAATATTATCTCTTGCATTAAACTTGCAAAACAGGCTCAACCACAGCCCAGAAATCTCTACAGGTCACAAAAACTACAAAGTGAGAACTTTATTAGAATAATAATGCATGCCCCCGCTGAATCTATAATGTGCTAAGTGACTTAAAGGATAAGTCTGGTCATCTTGTATATTTTTTTGTTGTCCACAAATCCAATGACAAGACCAGCAGGACGTTTCAATAATCATTTGTAATGCCCCCCTTCACTTCCCCTCGGCACTTGATATTATGCAGCACCTTACGTCACGTGAGTGGCCTCCTAACAAACGAGGGGGCAAGGTCCGAGTGAAGCGGAAGATTTCAGATGGAACAGATTTACCCTTCAGACTCCAAATCATGAAATAGCCACAACTATCAATTAATGTCAATAAGTAGACAGTATGTGATCATAAAGTGACATCATCAGCGTCTTCACTGTCAACGAAGAAAATCCATTTATATCTCAGTTTTCTGAACAAAGTTAGAGTGGTTTAAAACAGAAACAAAAAAATAATGAAAAATAAACTTTGTTAATATCATCTGATGCTGGTTCTCGCAACCTCCCAATGCCTGCTGGGTACTATGTGCAGCTTGAGTTTGCAGTACTGGAATGTCGCTAGACATGGTGTCTGGGATCACAAAACCAAAAATGTATTGATCCGTCTCTCAATACTTTCCTATTGCCCTACCTTGTCTGTGGAACTCAGCCCATTGGCCACTGGTTCTTACAAGATTAAACTGGTCAAAACTATACAGTTTTATTTTTAAAAAGGCTTAAAATAGTTGTTCACTGTAGTTTTTAATCAAGCACTACTCAAACAGGAGGAAATAGTGCATTTGTTAGGAACTGCTTTCAGCAGCGGAATAATCCACAATTGGTACTCTAGCGCGGCAGTTCTCAAACTGGGGTCCGGGGACCCCCAGGGGTCCCCAGAAAAATGGGGAATATTTTAATTTTACTATTATTTCATTGACTAAAAGTTAGCCCAGTGAGAGAATGGAAAATAATGACTATTGTGATCACAGGTTTCACACTCTTCACTGTTAATCTGCCAATCTACGGTATAGACAGTTATGGAATATTAAAATCTTATCAGAGGGGGATCCCTGAGACTACAAGTACAGGTCCGTGGCCTGATGTGTATCAATTTGGGGGTCCTTCATACCAAAAAGTTTGAGAACCACTGCTCTAGCGAGTATTTGGGGCAGCAGGACGGAGTGCAACAGTGTGGCTCATTGATGTGTTTTTTGGACAACAATGGAGCTCTGTGGCTCAGAGGAAGAAGATATATCAGGCTGTGATACACATACAATATGTGTTAGTAGATACATTCACTGTTGTTGGTTTTGTCATTTTTAACGGGATTTGTTGACTATGAGAAAAAAAAGGAACATTTCCAGCCTTAACCTTTAAATGACACCAGCACTGAACACATGAGTCATCACACTGTCCAAGTCTAAGAGGTTATAATATTCTATGACAGGTATGGACGTCCTTTTAAAGTAAATATGTCTAGTAGGATAATGTTGAATGTCTAATTTGGTGGATTTCTGTAGCATTTGGTTCTGTGAGTGCAGTAATAAGAGACACCGGACCAGCCACATGGTGAAATGACACGACGCTGCATGGCGTTCATAGTCATCATAAATCATAACATTGCATCATTGTACAGTATAACCAACAGGGCAGCCAACAGTGGAAACACAGCTGTCCTGACATCTCTAATTTGGACAACCTTCACTTCTTAATATCAACAGCTGTCAGAGAAAGTTATGTTTGTGGGGAATCAGAACACTGCTTTCTCTTACTGACTGGGTTGCTTTCTTGAGGCTTTATCACAAGAGACAGTGGGGGAAAAAATCTATATTTCAAGTTGCAACATTAAAGACTTTCTAGAGGCAGAATGCAGTCCACCCTGCCTCACGTAACCCCTCATGGTCTGTAATGTCTTTGGCTCCTGGGGCCATTTAACTTGAACTTAATGTATAATTAGCCCCCGGAAAACCCAAGCTTTTCCTGTTTTGCAGCTCCCTCTTGGTATCAAGGACAATGAAGTAATAGCTTTTTTAGGAGGAACACAGTGTGCAAGAGAGCGCTGAGAAAGCATTTCTGCCTTGCAGGACAGAGAGGGCTGATGAGGGCAGTGGGCGAGTGAAAAGCATCCATCATCCATGTAAACATGTTATACTACAAAACACCACAATCTCATAAAATATCGCAAAATCTAATCTCAAAGTGTAGACCCCCCCACTGCTATATTAGCGCGATAACTTACGACGTTGAAGAAATTCAGTGCAACTATTTAAATGTACACTGTAGGCTGAGGAACTGCAGGCAGCCTTAAAAAGGTTCAGAGACTCTGCTGCTGAAGGGGACTTGCCTGAGCAGTGACAATGTCATTCTTCACAATCTTCTTCACATAAACTGTTGCCAGCAACATAAACTAATGGCTGTCCAAAAACAAGATTTCACCATATGAATCACCAATCATGTCATGCTCTACCTGAAAAATAGGGGCACTTCAGGGTAAATGGGCTTCCTCCTCTCAGGTTTTGTGTTGCTCTGCACTTGTGTTTGATGATGTTTAGAATTATATGAAAAATAACCATCCATTTTATGTTCATCAGCCTACGTGCCCTCAATTGTGTTAATAATTCACCAGTTCTCAGATGGTCCAATTCAACGAAATCCCTGCCAAACAAAAATGAATTCACCTGGTTGCACTCAGACATTACATTAAATGTCACGACCAGTTGTCGAGCACTGTCCTTAAAGCCATTCATGTACTGTGTGATGATTCATGTGGGAGAAAGATGAAGTGTGCTATCATTTAATCCAAAACGATGTGCAGATGTTTTAAGGTTGTTTTCAAGGATCGACTCAGGCCCACACAAGCTCAATAGATTGAAAGAAAAATTGTTTTTGCATAACTGGCACCAGTGGTGACCAGGGCTGTCCTCAACTGAAACAAATCGTTAGTTGATTAATAGTCGTTGATTAAACTACTGTAATCTCCAGTAATAATGTTCCTCTGCAGATGAATGTAGTCATGCAAACAAATCTTATAAACTTATAAAAGAGCAAAGCATATTTGTGAATATTACCATTAGACCATAGATCTGCATTATTCATTATTTTCCCGTGATGACTGGTAGCCCATTCTAAAAAAAAAAGAGAGAAAAGACTAATTAACTAAGAAGACTAAGAGTCTACAGCCCTGCTAGCTGCTCTGTCTGGCTGAAAGTTAGTAGTATTCATCCTCTGGGGACCATAAATGTCTGTGCAAAATGTCGTAGCTGTTCTGTCTGGAACAAAGTGGTCACTCAACCAACTGAACAACCAACCGGCCAACCGACATTGCTGTCTCTGGAGCCCCAGGGCAAGCATGGCTAAACATTTTGAGGCACCCGTAAAAAATATCAACCATGATAGCATGAAATGAAAATCCTTGTCATAGCTCATGAACACATCCTGACACGTACATACGATTTGATTTCAGCTGCTGTATAGGTGGCACTAAAGCACCATGATACATTATAAGAGTACCTTGGCTACAGCTGAAAAGTCGTGTTTTTCTGCCCTTGCTGGTTGAACGTTCCACCTCTGACCACAACCAGCATCAACCGTGGGTCAAATGTGCTCTGTCGCATGCACAATCCTTATCGTAGGTTCCCAATTTATTTATTTTTTGTTAGTATCCTTCCACTGCAGCTCAATGGGGAAACGCTGTCTCCTGTCTGTGAACTGAATTTTATACAAAAAAAGACTTTCTACTATCTACTTGATTTGACTAACTCAGACTGCTGAAGCCTCATATTAGCTTCAGACAAACTTTTAAATTCATTTTTGCACAAAACAAGGACTGTGGATTTTGTCCCCTATTACTTACATTGAGAGAGCATTAGGAAGGGATCTCTTAATGTCCAGTATGAACAGGAGGGATGATTGCATGAGTGAGTGACAGGTGTATAGAGGCTGACTGAATGAGGAGATTCTTGCGCCTTGATTTCCACCTATACAGCCAATTAACCCCCTGTACGTTTCCATCTGTAATGTAATGGGGAACAATGACCCAACAGTGCTTATACAACCCTGATAAGTGCTATACATCTGTGATGGCTCCTGATGGAAGCCTAACACTGGTGTCATGGTGACGCATCCCCCGTCCTCCTCTTCCTCCTCACCTGCTCCCTCAAGTTTACCTATATATTAGATTCTGAGGTTTGTGCTTTGACCAACGATCAGCTGAACAAGCTCAAAACTGTGGAGATGACAGTGGATTTCAGGAGGAGCCCCCCAACACTGCCCCCCCGCTCCATTCTGAACAACACAGTGTCTGCTGTGGAAACCTTCCGGTTTCTGGGATCCACAATCTCCCAGGATCTAAAGAGGGAGTCCAACATAGACACCGTCAGGAAAAGGGCCCAGCAGAGGATGCACTTCCTGCGCCAGCTCAGGAAGTTCAACCTGCCTCAGGAGCTGCTGATCCAATTTTACACCGCCATCATTCAGTCTGTTCTCTGCACATCCATCACTGTGTGGTTTGGATCNNGACAGTCAGGACTGCAGAAAGAATCACTGGTGCAGAACTGCCCTCCAGTCAGGACTTATACAGGTCCAGAGTCAGGAAACGGGCAGAAAACATCACTGCAGACCCATCACACCCTGGACACAACCTGTTCAAACTTCTCCCCTCTGGGAGGCGCTACAGAGCTCTGTACGCCAAAACAACAAGACACATGAACAGTTTCTTTCCTCAGGCTGTCGCTCTGATGAACACAGTCACAACAGTCACAGAGTGTCAGGAATGATCCCTGTGCAATAACCCAGTGACACAAACATTCACTGGACCTGTAAATAATATATTATTATATTATTATATATTCTCATTGTTTAAATATACACTGTTTTTATCATGTAAATATCATCACTCAAATACAAACTATGCACGCTGTGTATACTGTCACATCCACCTACCTCATGTGTATAAAGCTACCTGGTACAGTAATCATATTTATTTCAGCATCCTTTGCACTCTGCTCCATTGCACTATTGTCTTACTGTCTACACTTGCTATTGTTGTTTTGTTTTGTTTTTGTTATACAGTGTATATATACTTTTTTAAATATATATTTATACCTGTACATAGTAGTTTAATGTTTATGTTTACCTTGTCGAGCTTGTTGTCCTTGTTTTAAGCTGTATATAATTCTATTTCTGTGTATGCACACTGAGAGCAAAGAGAAACCGGAGTCAAATTCCTTGTATGTGCACACATACCTGGCCAATAAAGTTGATTCTGATTCTGATTCTGATTCTGATCTGATATTTCGGACCCTGTCATGCTTCCCCTCTCCACTTATCCCATCATGGAGCTTCACGTTCGTCACCCGATCTCATCACCAAGCTCAGCTGTTGTTTGTTTCCTTCTTTTATATCAATTCTACATTTAAAGTCTACTCTTAAGTTGTTGCCCTGTCTACACTCACAAACACAGACACAAACACATTTCTGGTTCCTGGGCGTCACACTAGGTGTACCTTTTTATTACAAACCAAAACTTCAGCTTGTGTCCATCACAGTCCATTCTTCAACATTTGAGTCTTCAAACTTCACTAAATTAATCAAATTATCAAATTTGACTTGCACATCCTGTGCTCACACAATGTGTAGTGATTACGGTCACTGCCTCTGAACCACATGCTGCTCAATAACCTTTGTGTCCTTTGTCTCTCTTTTTATATCCTACTGTCTGACACTTGTGGTCAGCAGGTCGACTGCACAATAAGGAATCAGCAATACTGCCCGTAGGAGTAAGTGAACTGTGGAAAGCTTTGGTTTTCTCAGATTGAAGCGATTAGTGGAAGTGGAATTGTTAAAAAATACCCAAAACGCACAGCTTACAGTAATCTTTACAAAGTTTTCATAAATAGTGCATACTGTAGAATAGATTCCATTATTTTGACATGAGTCCGAATCCATTGAGTTTCTGTACAGGAAGCATATAAGCATATTTAACCTAAAAACTGAATTCCTGCCAACAGACAGCTCTGCTAATTCCAGTTTATACCACAAATCTATCCACAATGATTAGAAAAATAATCCCTTCAGTAATTGACCTGCTTTCCCACATGACATATTGAGCGTGCACAGTATGATGCATTACTAAAAATCTCCAATCTTGCCAAGTATCTTGCAGCATTAATATACAAACTAGTACACATCCTGCAAATGAGAGAAGGATCAATGTACAATACTGCATAATGAGTACAAGCTGTATAATGACTGCTGGTTACTTTCCCTTTGAACGTATGCCTGAATGAGGTTGCGGTCTGCAGAGCATAAATAGTTGATGTGGCCTGAGTCTCACACATACACACTAAGGGGTTTCTGAAACATGGGTGCCCCAGTTTCTGCTTTTCTATTATGGAGCCTCTCTCAGGACCAAAGATACTGAAGTGGACTCAGCGATGTGTGGGCGGGCAAACCCACAATGACAAATCTGGACAGTGACTGACAACAGTTACTGACATGGTCGACGGGGTTTCTGTACGTCGCCTTTTGTAATCACAAAACGCTGTCATGACATGCAAAACTTAATCAAAGTGATGAAATCTCAGGACGCAAGACAGCCAATACAATCGCTCAACTATTCACACCACAAGTTCTGCTTTCTTTGTTAGGCTACTGTATTTAAATCCGATCACACACCCCAGACTTGAAAGGCATTTATGTCTAAAAGTACAGTCACAGAGAAGGAGGTGAAGGCGATGAGCTTTTATCAAGGTCTGCAAGAACAAACAACTGATGCAAACTCTCGACATCCCAGCAGGAACTTTTCTCCCGAGAGCGCTGCGATGTCAGCTGCGTAATTCATGAGTGAAGCCTGTCAGGCAACCGAGCCCCTGTGAGGTATTTCTGAAGCCCAGGCACAACTCACACAACTCACTCTCTGTAATTTGTCGGGCAGGCTGGCCCCCACTCCATCCACCTTTACATTGATTAGAAGCCTAAGTATGATGCTGATTAAGCACTAGGCTTCAAAGGTTCAATCAGGAATGTATCGGACCATATAGATTTTATGTGGACTTACATAGTATGTTCTGGAACTATTTGACTTTGACTGAAAATACTACTTTTGAAACTTTCTACACGTATCATAACCATAAGTACAGGTCAGATTTAGCACAGTTTTAGTCACAAATATTAGCAGGTAAACATACAAAGGATGTAGGTACCTTTTTGGCCAATCATCACAAAAGACAGTTAATTACAATATGATTAGAGTGCATCAGTGATGTTTGAAATATCACATGTAGGCTAGGGCTGTACGCGTCGCATTAAAATCATGAACTTGATTAATGCCGCTGTGCATCTCTTACATGACAACAACAATTCTGCCGTATTTGCATTAGCAGGAAGATGTGTAATGCTGACTTGTTATATGTTGATTCAGCCTCGGGAGGACTTGGGAGTGCTTAGTTTGATGCAACTTCATGTGAAAAACATTGATGTAAATAAATCTAACGAGTTAGAGACATGGGAGTAAAATACAGTGAAAGTAATGCTTTACAGAACAGAAGAATAAACCCTGCGATGGTGAGGAAAAACAAATATGTTTGTCTATCCCCAGCTCTGATGCATGTAAATGTTGTGCTTGTAGTTTGCAGCCTGCTGTGTGGAAGTTTTTTGCATCCAAAGACAAAGAGAAGAGAAAAGCACATGCAAGCAAAGGTAACACAGCAAATTTGTGCAACCACCTGAAACACTGCCAAAAAATTAAACATAATGACCATTTAGGCCAAGAAAACATCTCGTGAAAATCCTTGTGCAATGGGAGCCTGATGCAATGCATTGCCAAAACCAACAAGCTTTCACAAAAGGTTGTGACTTATCCCCCCGCAAGAGATGTGGCTTTGGTCAACACTGTGCAAAACGAGGGATTAATGCTACGCTACACAAACACTACCCAATGCTCTCCCGAAAATTCTTCAAGTGTCGTGCTACCTGCTCTAATGTTACACACCAACAGCAGTCAAGACAAAAATATTAAAAATGCATCATTTTGAGGCCATCTGAGATTTACTGTTAAGCCAAACTATGGAATCGTACATGAGCCTGATGGCCCGTTTTTATCAGCAATGACTTCATCATGAAAGGTCCGAACCAACTGACTGTGTTTTCCCCGAAAATCACACAGGAGTGAATTAAATGTGTGTACTTCTCAATGGATCAAACATTGTGAAAGCAGCCCCCCTTAACAACTGACCAGGTCTCAGTGTTTTGGGGCACAGGCTACATCTGGTTATAGGTGAGCTGTAAAATTAAAATTATACATACAGGAAAACAATTGTTCAAAGGTCTTCCAATTAATGGCAGACAAGAGACTTTGTTAATTACTCTTGAATGTAGCGTTTTATGCAACTGGATATTAAAAATCAATCATAACAATCACATTGTTTGGTCTGCCTGCGTGAATATATGGAATGCAATTAATGCAATACACTTTTTTTATCTACAAAATTGTGTTTCCAAGAATCGTGGGAGAAAATAATGATTCTCAAAATCGTGATTTCCATTTTGACGAGAATCATGCAGGCCTAATGAAGGCTTAAAGTTTTGACCATGAACGATCGAAGCCTCAAAAACACCCAGTAGAGTACCTCTGTTTGTACTCTGGTGGATGATATCACCCGAAATATCATAATTTACAGACACAAGTGGATGTTTTCGTTCCATTTACACTACACAGGTAACAAGAAATCATTTACAAGCTCAAAAATGTGTCTAAAATTCATTCAGTTGCATTATCAAATGCTGGTTCAATAAATTTGATCATTAAATAACAAGGCTTTTTTACAACGGCCCGGTGTAATTACAAATTGGGCTTTACAATGAGCAATAAAAGACTCTTATTCCCCATTTCAGGTTTCAAAAGGCTGAAATGTTTCTGAGAGTAAAGGCCTTGGGCCACTGGATCTGAGCAGCAGTGAAGACAAAAGGTCTCTGTCCTACAAGTTCAGCTTTTCAGACCATGGTATGACAAACACAGACATCACACAGGATTAATAGGCTTCTGTTTTCTCCCTGTTGTTATTAGTG
>NTHP01000584.1:259143-270814 GCA_003416845.1 Oplegnathus fasciatus
GAAGACTCCGGTCATGCGCAGCGAGTGCAGGGTCAGAGTGCGCGCAGGTAGTCAGATGCGTAGCTGGACAGGCTTATTACAGTCCTGTGACAGCCACAGACGCCGGACTTCATTTATTGATTGCTGTCTGGATGTAAAGACAGTTTCAACGAATATAACAAAAAATGCTTCTAAAAGACATTACCTACCCAAGCTTTAAGATGCTTTACACATTTCATGTATGTAGATTTGGTAAAAATGTGATTCCAGATCAAGTTTTCTGCAGCTTTTATATTAAACACATCATCTGTAGATGCTGGATGACGCACGTTGCCATGACCACTTTCGTTGAGGAGTAACATAAATGCAGGATACATTACATTTGTGGATGTGTTCAAATTTACTTTCAAACCCTTTAATGCTAACAGGGTTTTATCACCCATCTCCCAATTAAACGCATGTGTATCCAATCCACCAGCATTTTAAACCTCTGAGGATTGTCAGTCATAATTAGTATGTTGTTGCAGCCCCGCTGCTAACATTAAAGCAAAAGAAAGCAAGTTTATCTCCAAAGTTCCTTCAGATATTCACTTTAGAATTCACATCAGAGCACATGAAGGTATTTCCAATGCGCAGCAGCACACGGCAATCAGCACTTTCCTTCATTAGCAGATTGAAGGTCATTTGTAGTGTCGTAGCTCATATGAAAATGCTTCAGCAGATTCTCGGCTGAAATAAGGTGCAGCAACAGCAGCTTTAGGTTCAGGAAAGAAACGATTCTGTTGAGAAATCATTCATGAAAACTGCATTAAAGCTTAAATTACTGGCGAAGGAGTTGCTTATGTTTTCGGCCCCAGTTAAGGCTGTTGACGTCTTCGTGAGGAAGACAACGATAGTCCAGACTAACCCATCCCAAGGTTGGATTACCAACCATGCAGAGCGGGCAACTGCCCCGTGGCCATGAAAGCCCCAGGTTATCTAAGCAGAAATTAGCCTACTTTGTGGTCATTTTAAAATGATCTTTTGGGCCATTTTTATGCCTTCTTATGAGATAGTTTAAAGTAGAGAGATGACAGGAAATGAGGGGAGGGAGATGGAGGAGGACACACAACAACGGTCCATGGCCAGACACAAAACAGGGACTTAACCCTCGGCCAGCAGGATGGCCCTACTAATTTGTCTGGTAATATGCACCACTGAAGCACAATTAAAAACTGAAAAACACTACGGGGTCCTAAGCTGTCTCCTGCATTTTTACTAGTCTTGAGGCTTTGTGTCAAAATCTACCTTTAATATTTTAGTTTATATTATGCTTACAAGGATGTCCTGACACAAATGTGTGTTTAAACAAAATGATCACAAACTAACTGACATAGAGCAAACCTGAGGAAGGGAAGGATTCCAGGGTAGAAATACTGATTGGGTTCTGGGATTCAGAATGGATCTGGAGAACATATATGTGTGTGTGTAGGGGGGGGTACCTGTTTTGGCCCTAATTTAATCAAAAGTCTGACAAGCTGCAGTTAATTTTCAGTCGAACCGGTGACTCAGCAACAGATGTTAAAATTGTAACAACAGATAAAAAGTGGATTTTTCCCCCTTAAAAATGAGACACTGGTACCTGGGTAGCATCTGGTTTTGATTCAGTTTATTATACCAGTGCATCGTGTTACGTTTGGTTGGCAGCTGTCATAGCGTGGTCAGTAACTACCCCCTCAGAGACTCTACAGACTGTTGATTGTCAGAAAAGACGGAGGATCGCTTTTACAATGTGCAAGTCTTGCTGTGCTCTGCTGGACTTAGTATAATCCACTATAATGCTTCCAGCTCTCCCGGTCTTCTATGAGGGAAGCTGTCAAAGCTGGTTAGCTTGAAGTCGACAACTTCATCTGAAGGCCCAATGCGAGGAGGAAAAGTAACTAAACGCTGAGATGGAGAGGCTATTCAGCCAGCGAGCACTTCTCTAATCGGACTTGTGTTTTCTTTCAGAGGACGCTGACAAGTGCTCTCTACATGTTCCGGGTACAGTCAAAATAAATGCAATAGCAGAATTAAATTCTTCCCTCACTCAGTACCAGTAGCTGTGCTGGGTCGCAGGGTGATCGCTGCTATAATTTGGTTCCACTCGTCTCCCAGAGCAGGCAAGGTCATTACTTATTACAAGGAACATAATGATTTGGATTGTCCGTCTCCAGGCTCTCGTGTTTAATGAAAGCAGTGGGGAATGCCACAAAAATCGCACACAAATTCCCAGCTGGCATCATTTCAGGTTTTTTGGTTACTATGATTACTTTACTGTAGTGTTCAGATATGCAACTTGATTTATAGTGCAGGGACCCTGTCGAGTCCCACTGTTAGGAGCCTGTCTATAAATTCAAAAATAAAACTTTTTACTTTTTACAGTGCAGTTGAAAGTGCAGTAGAAGTTTTTAGGATAGTAAATGCATTGACATAAACCTAGGCAGGAAATGCAGACCTTAGCAGTTAAATACAATTATGTTGGACTGTCTTTTGTGAAAAAGAGGAAGCACATGTGCCTGCCTATATACACAGTAAAACATACTTCAGCCTGCAATGGAGTTATGAACCTTGTGATGCTGCAATTCATAACTTATTACAACCCACATCATGCCAAGAGAAGTCCTATACTGTACACCAACAGAACTGCTAACGACACACTCAGAAGTGAAACTGAGCCAAGCTGATGAGTGTGGAGAAAACACTGTTTCATATACTGTACACAGAAAAACCACTTTATTATTTTAAAAATCAACAAACAGTCTGTGTTTGGTATATTTGTGCAATGCCCATTGAGGACATTCGTTATCTTGCACACATCCATTTGTTAAATATCTCTTTAATTTAATTTTTCTGCCTGGTTTTCAGTGTTCCCAGGCTTGCATTAGTCTATTTAACCATCTATTGTGGAGCACACCGTATTGCGTCGTTTTGTTTAAAATGAGCTATTTAAATAAAGGTTCATTACTATTATAAGACTAAAATCAAGGCTCAACACCAAAAGCATGCACAGCAGGTCTCTCTCTCTCTCTGGACACAGTAGCGCTCACAGTTAAGCAACTAAAAGGAGTCTGGTCAGAACTGAGAGAAAAATAGGACAAAAACAGGGTCGAGGATTAAAATGTGTTATTTTTTACAACTCACCTCCCCACTGACATCTGAATTTTGCTGTTTTCATATGAGCCTTAAAGCTGCACTTTGTAACACGATGTTCAACATGTTCAGACTAGGGGCACTGAGCACTGCATTTGTAAAGTTATTTCATCTTGTTGGTAGGCAATGAAAATGTCAATCAAACGATCAGGAAACATGAACGCAAGTGTATTATTTATTGAAATAATGAAACTTAGACGACGATAACACCGTCAACCGGACAGGAGAGAGCTGACAAACCAAACACGTCTCATCAGCGGAGCATAGACCGTAGTTTTAGTTCACCACACTCCATCACACAGGTTAATGTTAATAGCATTATGGATTTCAGCTCCAGGTCCAGACACATCAACATGAGACTCAATTCAGATATACACCAACAATGTTTACATGATACTGTAACTCGCCCCTTCTCCAAACTTTCAAACACTGTTACCAACTATTAAAACTAGTAGTGTAGATGTTAAAGGGTTTCTTCACTAGTGGTATGTAGCCACGCAAATAGTTTGGGTTTTAATTATCTCCAAGCCAACACAATGTAGATAACATTGTTGTTATTGTTTGTGGTTCTCAGAGTATTAAAAAAATTACATTAAGTAAGTGTCCTTGTTACTCTGGATAATCCACAAACCTCACTCTGAGCAGTTTTCATTGGAACCACTTTCTACCACAGAAACAGGCTCTAGATACCATTAGAGGTAACATGTTTTGGTGTCATTTGGGTGAACAGTCATCTGCAACTGTGTGGCCTACTTCCCACCTCAAATGAATCAGAAAATTGATTTTGGTTGATAAGTTTGAAAGAACGCCGGCGTTTTCTAGGACAGCTGACGTGTTTGTCCGGTTTGAGGATCAGCAGCAAGCTCAAAACTAAACTGGACCAAACCATTACATATGACCGTTACTTATTAAAGATGATTCATGTGGTTGTTTTCTGATCTGTTACTGCTGCAGTTTGGTTAGGCACAAAAACTACTTAGTTAAGGTTGGGGAAAGATGGCGGTCATGCTTAAAAGAAAACAAAGTTGACTGTTGGTTGTAAAGTGGATGCAAAGCTTTGCTGACCCGTCCACTCACTCCGACCTTCTCCCTAACCACGCACTGTCTGAAAGCACCGTAGGAGATTTTAAAGAGCTGTAACAACATCACGCCACTTCATAGATTGTTTTAGACATTTGAACCCTCAACTAGAGCTGAAACAATTAGTTGATTGATTGATTAGTCGATCAACAGACAATTAATCTGCAACTACTTTGATAATCGATTAATGATTTAAATCATTTTCCAAATGCCAAACTCCTCCTCACATCTTCTTCATTGTAAGTATTTGCAGCTTTTCTTTGTCTCATGATAATATAAAAAACTAAATATATTTGGCTTTTGGGTTGTTGATCGTAGAGACAAATTAAAGACTTCATCTCGGGCTTTAGGAAATTGTGATGGGCATTTTATTACACAATTTTCTGACATTTTGTTGCCTACACAATTAACCAGTTAATCAGGAAAGTGACTGGTTGATTAATTGATAATGAAAATTGACAGTTGCAGTGAACGCCACTGAGTGCCCAAAAGTGCATTAGTCCAAACAAGTGTAGAAGAGGATTATGATGATCTTTGTCTGCTGCAACAAATGATTATTGATTCATCTGTCAATGATTTTCTTGATTATTTTCTCGATTCATCGTTTGATCTCTGAAATGTCAGAAAATAGTGAAAAACGGCCATCATGATTTCCCAAAGCGACATCTTCACATAACTTCTTCAAGTCCAAACAAAACCAAAGACATTCAATTTACTGTTTTAGAAGACGAAGAAAACCAGTAAATATTCACGTTTGAGAAGCTGGAAACAGTTAATTAAAAACATGTGACCCCGACTGAAGAGTGCCCTCTCCAAGAAACTACCGCTCTCTCTCCGTGTGCGGCAGCAACATGCGGAAGCCCCTGTCTGTTTTGTGTATAATGTGTTACTCATCCATTTGCCCCGAGGAGAGCATTCATGATGTTTTGTAATGGTCAGCTCCATCACCCTCCCTCCTGTCCACTCCAAAGTACCCACCAGGCAGAACCACTTAAAAGTCTTTTATGTTGCTTTTTCTTCTTTTTTTTCCCTCCTCCACTCTGCCTTTGTTGCAGGATGAATAAGATGCTGAGAGCCGATGGGCTGCTGGCCTTAATGGTCTCTCCCTTTTACCTCCACCTTATGAGCTATTTGAATTTCATGACTGATGTTTTGCCATTGCCTCATCCTGAGAATGAGAGAACAGGGCTCAAACTTCTTGACAAAGTCTCTCCATTATTCATTACTTCCATCGCACACACACACACACACCTTCTCAGCCGGTTATGCTCTGGATCACCATAAATAACGCGCTACATTTTCATCTCCATTTCTAATGTGATAAACAAAACAAATGCACACAGACGAGTAGTTTGGAGAGAAAAGCATAATCCAAGAAACTCCTTTTAAAACAAGAAACTCCTAAAGAATTCACTACGTCATGAAATTTCCGTCCTTACATCCTGAAGCTACTATTTTTTTCCATCTTATGTGCAATAATGCAGAATAAGAGGTTTCGGCCAAACTTGCTATGCAAAGGCAGCCAGCCACCAGCGCTGGAACTCCAATATAACATGTCCTTGAGAAACAACAGCCAGTTTTCTCCCATTATTCAACACTGATTACATGTATTGATCTGACAGGACATGGAGGATTCCCAGTTGAAAGGGTTCAGCAGACTGGAAACGCAGTGGCTGATCACGGTCTGTCCGGACTGAAATAGACAGACCATTTCAGACGCTCACACAGCGTAATCCATCTGCCTTCAGCTGTTAGATGAGGTCAGTGTTTGACAGTATTATGCCAGATCTTTATTATCTGGTAAACACACAATAATAAGTTGGTGTCATAATACATGTTCCTCATAAGGGGTTTTGCATGAATTATCTGTTCATGTTTATGAAATAATAAAAGGAGAATCTGTAATAGTTCTGTGACAAATAAACTCAAAATCCCAACATACAAATTAAGACTTCCTTTCATAATAAAATAAACATGAGACCCACTCTCTTATTCAGACTGCTGCCATGAAGGTACAGCACATTACAGCTTAGTTTTGAGTCTTCATAAGGTATTTGCGTGTAAAATAGAACATTTTTTATGCCTGGAATCGTTTATCTTTTGCAAATATTGCCTGACGTGCTCCAGGCAGCAATTTTTTTTCACAAAATGAGCATGAATATGAATAGCATTTTGGAATGAAATAGGAATGGAAATGGAAAGTCTAGTTTGATGTGTTGGTGGACTGACAAACAGTCCCTCCAACCGTCTGCACAAACATCATTGAATGTCAGGGACAAAAAAACGCTTCCACATGCTTGAAAAAAGCCCAGAGGAACAGTGCGAGGCTTGCTCCAATATTCCTGCTGTATTCGGTACCAAATCAGGTGTTTAATGGCTTTGTGGTTGTGAGGAGCGGTGGACTGTTTGGTTTGTATGCATGGGAGGGCAGCTGGCCTGGAGGAACTATTTTCTGTTGGCGACACACTTCAATACTCTGCCCTCAACAGCCTGTTATTCTTTAAACAGTGATTGGAATTATGTTTACCATTGAAAGGCTAAATCACAAGTGCAGGAGTGTTATACAATTATTAAGATGTGGCCCACAAAGCAGTGAAAGTGTTTTCATATGGACCTGAGAATAATTTCTCATTTAATGACTCCTACTACGGCAGCTAACCAACTGTTCTAACCACAATTAATTCATATTTGATTTTTTCTTTTTCAAAGAATGGCTGAACATTTAGATTTTTAGTCTTAATTTTCTCAGCTCCTAGTCACATTATAAGGAAATCAACTCTGTTTTACTCTTTCATGGCTCATAACAACACTTTGGTAGGAGTGACATTAAGTATCTTAAACGTGACAATGCAGAAATCTATGACAAAAGTTGAGCATCAAATATGCCTTCAAGTCTCTCAAAACCAGCACGAAATGTGTTTAAAACTCCCTCAAATTAGATGTTTTCCTTTCCCCCTGTAGCTTTATGAGCATTGATTATTAAAATCATACAGTAATTTTCAACTAAAGCAGAACTATATTCATTTTTACATATCAAATAGCGTTCTTCCCCCAATCAAGCATTGCTTCAACTTGCTTCAAGTACAAGCCATGTGCTCCAGAGATCCTGAGACCGGGGTCTGCAGCCATCTGCCATCAGTCTCATTTACTTTCTTTTTACTCTCAGATATATGCAGCTTTGCATTTCTTGTGTGCAGAGTGCAGCCTTCTCCTGCACACGCTCCTGGCAACGGATGGTCCTGAAACGATTCTTCAACTGAACTGTTGACCCACTACCACCACCAGCAGCACCACCCCAGCCACCCACACAGCACCATCTTCAAAAGTAAAACACATTTAATTAAAGTAAGAGCTCAGGAGTCGTCAAAAGCTGCATTACTATTATTGCGAGGGCACATTTGTGACAAATGTCTCCGTGACACATTGCACAGCACATTCTCCGACTACAGCAGCAGTAAATGGAGCCGCTTGAGGAGAGAACACAAAACAGAAATCGAACAGCACTTTTCTCAAGCACTTTCCAGCTCTCTCTCTCTCTCTCTGCATTGGTTTAGTTTTAGCTTTACATGCTCAGGTCATTGATCGCAAATATTCTGACCCTTCAATTTATTTGAACTTTTGAACAGAGCCTTTAAAGAGGCATGACCTGAAACCCCCACACACCATTTACATATATGAGAAATCAGCAACACTTGGAGCAGTTGGTAGAGCAGCTGTTGGCTGACATGTGCCTTGCTCTGGATCGCCATCTAGTGCTGACAGTGTGTTACTCCCTGTGTAAAGCCTGCCTGCTGTGATGCCTCAGGGGAATCAATGGACATACTACAACAGCAATGATCATCCTGACCCATCTAATTAACATCAAAAACTTTTAATCAGCCTAGAGTCCAAACTTGTAGCTGGAAATCTGTGTCAGCACACACCAGTGGTTTTCAGTCCTCAGCACCCAGAGCAGCTCACTGTTTAGGTAGCAGCTCACTTTCTCTGTCCTAACACCTACTTGATTACAGTTAATTGCATTCACCCTGCGGCCAAGGTCGACTACGTCCTGATTAGATGGCTGGAATAAAAACCAGCAGAGCTCTGGGACCTGAGGACCGCGCGACAAAGCGGAGAGACTGAACACAAGTCAACTTGCAGTAAATAAGAATAAACCCCAAAGTGACAGCACGCCAGGAAAGCATACGGTCTCATAAAAAATGAGTTATGAGACAAACTTTTTAGGCCGGCCAGCCTCACACTGAAGCCTCAGACACAGACAGTAACGACAGTGGTACTGTAAATAAATAAGAGCAAGCTAATTAGAACAAAGGCTGCCAAATGAACACGCTCATGTGATGTTAGAACTGCAATAAAACATAGCAATAATGTTTGCTTTTCTTCAGCTACAGTAATTTCACATTTTGCCAATTTAGCTCTAATTTGAAGCAATTATGCAGCTGGATTTTCAAGACGTGCAGGTTATTTAAGGAAAAAACATCGAGGATCTCTCCGTCTGTTGCAAATCGACCACATGCAGTCTTTGCAAAGTAATTACAATCCTATAATCAACTTCAGCGGGATAATCTAACACAGCAATACATGTTAAAAACTAACACAGGGAGAATATTTCAGTGATAGTATAAAATATTTAAAAATAGGCTCCATGAGTGCGATGATGTGATTATAAATTCACAAATACGCAACCACAAGCTTCCTCTCTGTCAGTTTATCATCATCATCCAGTGTTTAACTGATCATCTGTGTGTGTAAAATAAGTCATTAGAAACATGACAGGGTCAACAATAACAGCTGTAACGTTAGAGCTTACCTGCAGGAGGGATGCGTCCTGTATAAAGTTCATTCTCGGGGACTATATGCAAATAAATACGCTATGAAAGGAGCGGCCTGAGAGATGACAGAGGAAATCGTTCTTGAACATTTGTTTTCTAAAAGATGTCGGTCTAGAAACACGAGTAAAGTCCTCAGCATCCGTGTCGGTGTAGTTGCCAACTTGAGCTCAGTCTCTCCTCTCTGCTGGTGCTCTGCTGCAGCGGCTCTCCAGAGCAGCCAAAGAGCAGCAGAGGCAGCGAGAGGAGGACCCCNNCCCCCCCTCACCGCCGCGTCCGTTTGTGGAAAAACCTCAGAGGCTCTGCAGTTTTTGACTGAAGTCAAGTTATCTGAGTTTCTCTTCATTGTTGTATATATATATATATATATAAAAATATATAAAGTTACAAATATTAATTTCAGGCTTGTTATTTGAAGATAACGTTGTTTTTACCAGTAGGGGGCAGAAAAAAACTCTCATTTCGCTTATGAAGTTGTCATGGCAAAAAAGTACTTACTCATTCAGCAGAACAGTATGGCCTCCCTTTCTTTTCGGCCACCTGGTGAGCTGAGGTCCAATATTCACTGGTGTTTTAGCCGTCTGTCAGTTTGGCTTGTTAGCTGCGTTAAATTTTAAACTTTCTTCATCAGTCTCTACTTTAAATCTGCTCTGAGCCGTGTTTTATTCATGAGATAGCATACAGTAGATGTGTTCACAGTTTTAAATGAAGCAGTGTTGTTTTGGGTCACCACATTTACAAGCTGAAAGTATGGAAGCCCATTTCTGTCAGTGAAAGAAACGGATTAAGAAACTTGAGGCTTGATAATAAAATAAATGCTCATGTTAAGTCATAATTATGAGATAAAAAGTCGAAATTATGAGATAAAAAGTCATATCTCATAATATCTTTTTACCCTCACTACATCAGAATAAGTAATTTTTTACTTTACAACCTTCACATTGACCTTTTTTTTCTCCCAAAGGTCGTTTAGAAGTTCTGCTTCCCCGTTCTTCATTTGGGTTTTCAGCACGTTTGTGTTAACGAACTTTAAAAGAACTGATTACCTGACATGTTCTGTGGAGTCAGTCCTGTGTTGGTCCTATGTTCCCCAGCTCTATATAGCAGATAATGGGAACCTGAAAAAGATGTTCCCCAGCTCTGCATTCATTTAATATGACATGGACTATTGTGGGAACTCGTCAAAGGGGGATTTTTGTTCCCCAGCACTGCCGTATGGCTCTCAATATAATGGGCCTACACTTGAGGGAACTTATCAAAAGAGTCATGTAATCACCAAAGTTCATAGCTTAATGATTCTGTAGGTGAAAACTAGCCTAGTACACAAAAAACTCAAAAAACAATCAACAATTTTTACCCAATATAGTGTTTTATCTCATAACTAACTTGTTATCTGTTTCTGTCTTGCTGAGTGTGTTCTGTGTTTCTTGTTCTCAGGTCTCTCTTGGAAAAGAGATCTTAATCTCAATGAGACTGCCTGATTAAATAAAGACTAAATTAAGAAAATAACCACAAAATCTAAATGTACTTTTTTTTATTTTGTGGTCCAAAGGCCACATTTACCTTGCTGTTGAAATAGGGTCTGACCCACGGAGAACAATGGTTTTTAATAATATGACATTCTGGGTATAGTTCTGTGGATCAAACTGGACCCAAGAGTCTGGGTCCAGTTTGAGTAAAATTTTATCCACAGAACCACCCAGACTCTTTAATATTCTCTGCCAGGTCAGATTTGACCTGGAACACCACAGATGTGACAAGTTTCTTTAGAGACCTTCAAAATCAAAGAAAATGATAACCATTGGTTTTGTTGTGTTTATAGCTGTGTTAACAGAATACTGAACTGGGGAACATAGGACCCTGGGAACATAGGAGCCTGGGAACATAGGAGCCTGGGAACATAGGATCCTGGGAACACAGGACCCTGGGAACATAGGTCCCTGGGAACATAGGACCCTGGGAACACAGGACCCTGGGAACATAGGTCCCTGGGAACATAGGAACCTGGGAACATAGAACCCTGGGATCATAGGACCCTGGGAACATAGGAGCCAGGGAACATAGGAGCCAGGGAAAATAGGATCCTGGGAACATAGGACCCTGGGAACATAGGACCCAGGGAACATAGGAGCCTGGGAACATAGGACCCAGGGAACACAGGACCCAGGGAACATTGGAGCCTGGGAACATAGGACCCAGGGAACATAGGACCCTGGGAACACAGGAACCTAGGAACATAGGAGCCTAGGAACATAGGAGCCTAGGAACATAGGACCCAGGGAACATAGGAGCCTAGGAACATAGGATCCTGGGAACATAGGACCCAGGGAACATAGGAGCCTGGGAACATAGGTCCCTGGGAACATAGGAGCCTGGGAACACAGGAGCCTGGGAACATAGGAGCCTGGGAAAGTAGAACCATGGGAACATAGATCCCAGGGAACATAGGAACCTGGGAACATAGGACCCTAGGAACATAGGACCCTGGGAACATAGGACCCTGGGAACATTGGAGCCTGGGAACATTGGAGCCTGGGAACATAGAACCCCTGGGAACATTGGAGCCTGGGAACATAGAACCCTGGGAACATAGGACCCAGGGTAACATTGGA
>NTHP01000584.1:284350-295762 GCA_003416845.1 Oplegnathus fasciatus
TAACTCAAAGGGCCACTTCCATTCACTGAATGGAGACCATTAGATTGGTTGAGAGCTCTGAATGGATTTAAGTGGACCTTTTGAGATGGACAGTTTTGTCACATACATGTTTTAATAAGATGATCCTATACCAAGATCATTCTGGGCAAAATAGTCACACTATGAAATTTTAATACTGGCAAATGCCTGGTTGCAAAACACTGCATTAACTGGTATCAAGTGACTCTTCTGGTGGAAAAAAAGTATAATTTTACACTAGAACATAAAATATATTATACCTCATATATGTCTCTGTACTGATGTGTGATATCAAAATCCACAGGCCGTGTTGTGGGGATCCTGCTGAGGAATTGGAGGGACTATGTGGTAACTTTTCCCCCCAGGGACGGTACTCAGTCACAGAGCAGGAATTCCCAGCGCATCCTGGCTGTGCCCTGGGACCATCGCATCCCCAAGATCCGCATCAGTACTCAGCAGGCTGATGCTCTGCAGGTCTGGTTTGCCTTCTCTACAGATTTCAGAAACTCGCGTGATTAGAAAACTAATTTGACTAATATAAGATCACATCTACATGATTAACCGTTCTTAAAACTGGATATCTTTATTATTTCAGAATTTATGTGAACTGTCATTTGGGCCAGTGACACGCTAGCGTCACTTCTAGCTTTTCGCTGCATAATTATATCTACCATAAAATCAAAATATATCTTAAAATATAAATTGTGTAACATATGGGATTAAAAAAGAAGGGTAAAAAAGGGTTTGAAATCAGCTTAATTTAAAGGTAAACAAGGAATGTATAAAATTTCTAATGCCTCAAAATGTGGCCGATGTTGTCTAATTTAAACTTTTGTCCCTGCCTTCTTCACCCAGGACCACAGAGTGGTGGTGCGCATTGATTCATGGGAAAGCACTTCGCTCTACCCCAACGGCCACAGTGTGCGGGTGCTGGGTCGGGCTGGAGAGCTTGAGACAGAGGTCCAGACCATCCTCATAGAGAACTGCATCCACGTGCCTCCCTTCTCAGATGCACAGGTCAGAAAGGAAGCTTCTCGCTCGCAAACCACACTTACATTATACAAACACTTATTGCATTTAAAGCTGCGTTAGGTGATTTGTTTGGCCGCTTGGAGGCAGACAAACTCAACAACAAGCTAAATAACACAACGTCTGACATATTATCGCTTACCAAGTCGCTATAGCTAAGACTTCCACATTCAGCAGACAGCGAGTTGTGTTTTCAGGCACCTGACAAATATAAGTTCAATATTTTTGGTTTCCATTAGAAAAAGCTTTAGCTGCTACATCTTCCACTTTCTTCACTACCGAGTCGCTGAGCCAGTCAATCATTTAAAAACCAATAAAAGAATCTTGAAATTAATTCTGTGGTAGACAGGTAAACAATGCAAATATTTTATGTGGAAGGAACGGCCTTCCTCCTGTTTTTTAGACCTCAGTGTGTTACACTGAGAAACACAGAAAACTCCACACGATACTTTACCTTAATGCTGAGCAAACATTGTCTCTTTCAAATGACAGAGTCCATGAGAGTTTATTCTTTGTAAAAGACGTGTACCTGATGAGGACACATTAATGAATAGTTTTAATGCTCAGTGTGCCGTACACAGAGCAATGGAACAGCCTTGTTGAAGCTACATGTGTCTTTTTTCCTTTTCTGTTCACTCAGCATATGTTTACCTGTTTCCTTCCTTTCATATGACAATCCAAGGATTTTGATAGAATCAGATTATTTTTTCTTTCTGCTCAGATTCATATTGCTCATTTTATTTGGTAAAGAATGGCCTCTGGTGAAAGAAGTGTCTCAGCACAGCACACAATATCTGATGGTCTCTTCTCAGCCCAAAGCACAGGCAAAATAAATTATTCATACATGTCCCATCACTTTGGCTCTTGTGTGACAGCTGCTTTTGTTAGATTTTCAAGACGTTATGTAACCTCATGTTTTCTGTCTGTGACTGTGTCTGTCTGTCCTCAGCTGAGAGAGATGCCGGTCAACTCTCCTGAGAAGCCATGGAGGATGGATCCTGCCCAGGTGGCAGAGCGGCGGGACCTCAGGGAGACTCATCTGGTGTTCAGCATCGACCCGCGGGGCTGCGAGGACGTAGACGACACGCTGTCGGTGCGCAGACTCGCCGGCGGGAAGCTGCTGGAGCTGGGGGTCCACATCGCAGATGTCACCCACTTCGTCGCAGAGGGCTCACTCACCGATTTGGAAGCACGGACAAGGTAAGGAGCCAGTTGGATTATAGTGTAGGTGTGATATAGAACGGGGTGGAAAAAGTTTTCAAATCAACTTTCAGAAGTACAAAGAGGCCAGAAAGTTGCTGCCTGAATTTGTGTTGCATCAGTCACACATTCTTTTAATTTCTATAGTGTGGCAAGTCTCAAAAATAACAACATACACAGAAAAGAAGCAACAGTAATGACAAACAACACTGACTTAAAGGCACAACAATGTCTCTGACAGTGAAAAGGGGTTCTCCTTCTAGCAACGTGCAGCTGGATCGGAGGGGAAAAGGACTGGAGCACTCTGATTGATTTGCAGCCATTAATAGTTCAAACGGACCAACATTTCAGCACTGCTGTGTCTTCATCAGAGTCAAACAATGAATTTGAAAAAATGTTTTAACTCTTACCAAGACACAATAGTGTCAAAATGTTGGTCTTTTTACTTAAAACTGTAGCGCGGGACTTTTACATATAAATGAACGTCCATTACATTCAAGCCAAACGAGTTCACACAATGCTGATTAAGCCTAAATGTGGTGTCTGTGGCGACATTCCTGCGCTGATGCACCGGTAGTGATGCGTTTTACATCAACCAGCAATGATTGCTTTGCCAGAGCTGAAGGGGGGATCAACTAGGAGTACTATACTAGGAGTATGGTAGAAAAACCTAAGAAGCGTCCAAGAAAAGTTTCTGATGCTCCAGATGAAAAAGAAACTCAGCGTTCAGAGGAAGGATTACAGTCAAAAGAAGAAAGCGATGGACGCCGAGGACATTAACCACTGGTGTAGCTTTTCCTCGCTGGAGAGCGCTGAAAGAAGAGAAGGGACTGAGGGCAGACAGGATGTCACGTTACTGCTCTTGGACAGGTTGGTATCTGTAAAAATATTTGGAGTAGGCTATGTAGCTATTTTCTACATTTACTCTACCTAAATAATGGATTATGTGTAAATACTGTGGAAATTTCTCTGTATTTTTGTAACGTCATAAGCACGTGTGGATAGTGTTTGTGTAATTACCCTCACTGCCAGAAGGGGGAGACAAAAGTTCCACTTTAAGGCTGCAAATCAATCAGTGTACTCCAATCCGTCTCCCAATGTGAATGTCTCTGACAGTCTCAGTACTCTGTGGTAAAGCACTGCTTGTTTTTTCTCTGCTATATATTTCTCATCTTTTAACTCCTGTTATTCAAGTTTCACGGTCCAGGTTTAAGGCAAAGGGGGATCATGCTTTTAGTGTTTTAGCTCCAACACTGGAACAAACTCCCACTCAGCTTCAGATCAGCTGAGTGTGTGGGGGCCACATTTTAAAAAGATTTTTAAAACCTACCCTTGTGGGCTGGATTTGTTTATAACTTTTTGTTCTTTTTATTTAGTTTCAGTTCTCTATGTTTGGCCTTCCCTAAAATTCTGGCGTTTGTGGTGTTTTATGCACACCCACGAGGCACCTTGTAACTCTCATTTTGAAAGGTGCTTGAAATGAAGTTTACTTGAAATGTTGAAGTGTGGTTTTAAACTTGTCACTTGAGTGTAAGAATATTTATGTATTTCACAGAATTATCAATAATTACTGATGAACTGTAAGTGGACAGTGATGAAAATGATACAGAGGAGGTGGAAAAACCAGGGGACCAAACTCTTTTTTTGGAGAATATGCGAATGCCACAACTTTGATGATTTTTTTTCATTGACTTTATTTTGTCTCTTTCTCAGGGCTACGACCTACTACCTGGCAGACCGCAGGTACGACATGCTGCCTGCTGTTCTCAGTGCAGACCTCTGCTCTCTGCTGGGAGGAGTCGACAGGTCAGTGAACTCCACGTCTCTGCTTTATGTTTTGGAAGGTTTTTAGTTCATTAGCACACATTCATGAACACATCAAAACATGCTATCTGTACATTTGTACGCGTATGTTCCAGGTATGCGATGAGCGTGCTGTGGGAGCTCGATGCACACACCCTCGCCGTCAACAAGGTGTGGTACGGTCGCACGCTCATCCGCTCCTCCTACCAGCTCCACTATGAGCTGGCCCAGGCGCTCCTCAATGGAGAGCAGGCTGAGGTACCGGAGCTGTCCAAGCTTGGGTCTGAGGAGAAGGACGCTAAGCTAGCGCAGCTCACCCAGGCTCTGGAGATGCTGACACATGTGGCCAGACACCTCCGGGCGCAGAGGGACAGAGGAGGCGCGCTGGAGCTGGAAGGGGTGGAGGTATGATCTTTTTTTCTTTTTCTTCTTTAACAAAGAATTAACCTGTTCTGTCCAAACAAAAATAATCTCAGAAGTTGTAACTTGTATTAAAGCAGAACTGGTTAAAGACTTGGAATTGGACAGAATGAGGCATCAGTCTTAATATGCAGAGAGTTTCATCACATACAGTAAATACAGTAGGAGCCTTTGGTTTGATGACAAATTGTACCAAGGGCCAATATAGTGGAGTTATTTTTAAAACCTGACACCCGGGCCAGCAGAAAGGTGTTTATCTTACACGTGATCAGAAAGTAATTTCAGTGGGAATATTGTAATAAAGGCTGTGTGAATACAGAGCAGTCCACTGTGAAACTGGTGACAGTTTTCACATCAGACCAGTGAGTTTCATTTACGATGTTTGGTTGGTCATCTGTCAAAACAAGATATGAATTCTTCTCGTTGTTCATCCATAAGATGCTCTGTAATAAACTGTCTTTTACCTTATTTAGATATGTGTGATAGATTGAGTTGTATTACAGTCGGTGTCATCATTGAATTGCACAGCGGCGTTTTGTTCCAAATACTGTAGGTTGTACAAAATAACGATTATTTATTTAACCTACTGCAGTAAGAGCATCTCTGTTGACTTCCTGGTGTGGTTGTGAAAATATGTCACCGTGAAATAATGTCACTGAAGTGTCGCTTCCTGGTCAGTGCGAATGTTGAGTCAAAAGTCAAGTTTTAAAGTGTATCTTATAATGACGTCATTCTACACCTGTAAACCAGGATAAATGACTCACTCTGACAGTCCTGCATTCGTAACAATAATGACCACTGAGGAAAACATCCATTATTTTCAAGGATTCTTAACAAATCCCATGAAAAAAGAAAAAACATAAATGTGTTAGTCCGTCTCTCAATACTTTCTGACTTCCTGTCTGTGGCTCTCAGCTCCGAGCTCATTGGTTCCTACTGAAGACATAAATCTTTAAAAACGACTCTCATATATATAGTTTCATTTGTAAAAAGGCTCAGTAATTTCCTAAAACAGCTGCTCACTGTAGTTTTTATCAAACTTTAGTCAAAGACAAGGAAATAGTGCATTTGTTGGGAACTATTTTCAGCAGCGGATTAATCCACATTTGGTGCTCTAGTGAGTATTTGTGGCAGCAGGACGGTGTATGTGGGACTGACTCAAAATAAACTACAGTGTGTGTTCATGGTGATGAAGGAACATGTCAGTGCAACAGTGTGGCTCATTGATGTGTTTCTAATAAAAGTCCTGTGAGTGTTCTGTATCTTCACATGTTTGAATCAAACTGTTTCACCATCCCTCCTCAGGTGCGTGCCCAGCTGGATGAGGAGAGGAACATCACAGCCCTGGTCCCCCGTCAGCCCCTGGAGGTCCATGAGACCGTGGCCGAGTGCATGATTCACGCCAACCACTGGGTGGCGCGCAAGATCCAGGAGACGTTCCCTCATCAGGCCCTGCTGAGGCGTCACCCGCCACCACGGCAGGAGTTCTTCAGCCAGCTGGTGGACAGCGCCACGGCCGGGGGATTCACCATCGATACCAGGTGACTGACTTAATGAGTGCACGTTGTGTGTTTTCACTGACTTCACATGCATGTTGTTCTGGAGTCAAAAACAAAAAAAACTCTCTGCCAGAGAAAATCTGCAGCTATACACAGCTTAGAGGGTGGGCCAGTCAACATATTAAAACTGAGTTGCACTCCGTCACACAACAATTACACGACTGGGATGATTTCTTACACTCTGTTGCACTATCAGCTGAAATTTGTTTCTCTCTTTGTCAAATCCTGATTTCTTCCTGCATCGCAACTGTAGCTGTCAGCACACACAGCTGGTGGGAATATGATTTAGAGAGGCACATATCTGAACAGGTACTTCTGTTCCTCCAGGACCAACAAGGCTTTAGCGGACTCTCTGGACCGGGCTGTGGACCCCCAGGACCCGCTGGTGAACAGGCTGCTGAGGATGATGGCCACTACAGCCATGTCACAGGCTCTGTACTTCTCCACTGGTCTTGAGTCCCAAGACCAGTACTACCATTATGGTACACCAAACAATACCTTCATAATATCTTCAGCCTTTATTGTATTATTCCGTGGAAATGCATTTGCATGTGTCGTTGTGGTTTTTCACAGATTTTCAAATCAAATGAAGGATCTGGGTTTGTCACACTGTCCCGTTTAGAAGCATGTGAATTTATCTCAATTGCAATTATTTAAAAAGTACGATTCAGACTAAAAATAAGATAAAACCTTTTTACTTTATATTGGTGAGCTGTGCTGATGTCCATTTTTCTGTCTCTTAGGTCTGGCTGTGGACCGTTACACACACTTCACCTCACCCATCAGGCGCTATGCCGACATCGTGGTCCACCGCCTTCTCACCGCAGCCATCAACATGGAAAAGGGGGTGGACCCTAGTAAAGCATTAGCCAGCCACAAAGAACTGGAAGAAATGGCTCAGCATATCAACAGCAAGAACAGGGTCAGTGCTGTTTTGTGATTCACTTCTTCATGTATAAGAAACTCAGTCTCTTCTGACCTCTGACCTCTGTATGACCTTTCCAGGCAGCCCAGCGGGCCCAGAAGTTGTCCACAGAGTTGTTTCAGTGTCTCTACTTCAAAGAACGAGACCCTCAGACAGACCAGTGCTGCGTGGCGGACGCTGCCATCTACTCCATCAGAGACGACGGCGTGTTGGTGTTTGTCCCAGAGTAAGAAACTAACCGAGGGTCTTGAGTAAAGCTCCTTACTGATAGATTAGAGTAGAGTAGTAGATAGATTAGAATTACTTATTTTCAAAGGATTAGGATGACAATATTCAATGTTTTTCTTATTGTCATCAAACTCCGTGAAAAGACCAAAACTATCGATGTGTTTTCAATACTTTGACTTCCTGTCTGTGTCTCTCAGCTCCAAGCCCATTGGTTCCTATTGAAGATGTAAATCTTTAAAAACAGCTCACAAATATATAGTTTCATTTTTAAAAAAAAGGCTCCGTAATTTTCGGTAGTTTTTAGCAAACGTTACTCAAACAGGAGGAAATAGTGCATTTGTTGGGGACTATTTTCAGCGGAGAATTAATCCACATTTGAAAAAAGGTTTATAGACATCAAGATTATATACTATAACCATTGTCTCAATAGCATTTTAATACTTAAAGGTGTAGTCTATGATTCCGGAGAAAGCTTGTTGATATTTGAACTCAACAGCAAAACAAACACACCCCTCCTTTCAGTGTGCGAGTAACGCAAACTTGTGCGAGTAACTCACAGCATTAGTTTGTCCTGTGCTCGAGCACGAGTTGTGACATATTATACCGAAGTGTTTAGCGGAAACGTGGCTAAAGCGCCTGTATTTGACGACCTGGGTTGGTGGCTCTACCCGAGTCGCTCTGTTTGTTTCCTGTTTACAGAGACGGGCCTGTGTATGAACACCAGACTTTTTTGTCAGCGCTCACACAGAACGGAAAGCCAGCGGACCGCGAGGAGATATTCACTGAATCTGACAAAAACTGTTCTGGATTAGAGTCACAGACTACATCTTTAATTTCAACACGAAGTTTGTACCTGCTTCAAATTGAAATATTTACACGTTAAAATGCTCTTTAAAAACAAGCACTTAACCTAGACATCTAAAAAAAAACTTTCACTTTTCAGCCAAATTACGTCTTTTAATTTTATTCTAGCTGTCGAGACATCTTATGACCTGCAAATCACCAAATTAAGGCTTTCTGTGGTGTGATTTTCAATAAACAGTAACATTGAAGAGACCCTTCTGCATGACTGTATTCATCTGTGGAGGAACAAAATATTTGGAAAAGTTTTTCCAATAAAATCGACTAATTGATCCAACGACTATTAGTCAATTTAAGACTTTGGAAACATTCTTACTCTTTCTCTTGAGCTGCCAAATGATTCACAAAATATGGAAACGTAATTTAAATTACACTTAACAGTTGTGTTTTTAATCTTTGTCATAATCAGTAATATTAAGGCTTAATCTAGTTAATCAAGGTAATGGTTGAAAAGAAAAATAGAATTAATTCTCTTCCCTCACCCCTGTAACAGAGCGTTCTTTCTTTTGGGTCTTACGCCGAATAGAACATGATTCGTTGAGTATCTAACAGTTGACAGTGTCCTGACTACACCTGTGCTCTCTCCAGGTATGGTGTGAAAGGGCCCGTGTACATGAAGAATCGAGAGGGCCAGGTGGTGGCTGCAGGACAGGACGGCAGCTGTGAGTGGCAGAGCGGCTCCGTGCAACGATACTCAGACCACATCACCACCACCTCCGGCTGCGGCACCTCCACCTTCAGACTGTTTGACCACATCACTGTGAGTCAGAACAGATTCATTATGTCAGGACTGGACAATAATCTAATGTTACTGTCTGTTGACTTTAGGTGGAAGCATATTGTGACTTTATGATCGTATTGGTTTGTTTACAAAATTCAGTTGTTTATATTGAAGGTGCCGTGTGCAGTTGTAAACAAACAAAAGTTGTGTTTACCCTGTGTTTTTCACCAAAACACATTATGTGTATCCTTGAGGTCTAAGAAACGTCTCAAATTAATTTCCTTCCTCATAAAATATCTCCAGAGCTGATTTTTATAATATACAGTATATAACAGAATTATATTACATTATAACATAATAATATTATGAATCCTACATCAGCGGAATAGCTTGAAACTGGCGGCCTTGTATTGGGTCGCCCCTGTGCTTGACTCAGTGTCTGTGCACAAACAAAACAGGACCCACTCTTTAAAGTGTTGCTCCATAGAACTACAAGAGGTCAAAAACTCCACAGGGTACGTTTAATAATTACAAGAATAATTAAAACTAACAAAATGAGTTGTTGATGGGTTATGTCTTTTTGATCATTTTATGTATGCCTCCATTTGCCATGTTGTTATAATTATCAACATTGGAGAAAAATATTTTTATATTGTGATAAATATTCTAAACCGATATTGTGAAATTCACATCTTCCCGAAATGATTTAGTTCTTCACAGATGTAGATGTGTTGATGTGCCGGTTTCCTTCATGTGTTTTATCAATTTCACTGCTAATATTGAGGCATGTGTGACGTTTGAGTCCTCTGCTCTCCGCAGGTTCGTATTTCTGTCCACTCGACACATTGCCACGCAGACCGTCTAAACCTCGAGGTCATCAGCAACAAGCCCCACCGCAGCGCAGAGCCCCAGCAGCCCCGCTCCCAGGGCCGCAGACAGCTGGTCCAGGAGGTGGTGCGCCTGGCCGAGGAGGCGTACCAGCAGGCCCAGGAAAAGGCGGCCCGGCACCCCACACTCTCCAGAGAGGAGAGAGAGTTCCGGCAGAGCAAAACTCCCAATCTGTACTCTCTCCTGGAGGAGGTCAGAGAACTGGCTCTGATGGACCTGGAAATGGCTGCACAGGTCTGTGCAACAACAGCGTAGAGCAGCTGCAACACGAGCTCAGCCGGATGAAGTGATGGACACAGAAGAGCCTGATAAATATGACTGATGCAAACATCTCATGGAAATATCAGTTAACATCCATGAACAAATGACATTTATCGGCCACAAACAGAAGACGCTTTTCTCTTTCACTAATGAACAATGTTAAATTTCTTCAGGATTTTTTAAATCACGATGGCAGATTTGTAGTTATTTATTATCTGTATACTTTCTCTAATCTAAAGGTCAAATCTGTGATAATGCAAAGTGTAGATGAGGTTTTGATGATATTAAATGAGAGGAGAAATATGCAGATTTTCATTATGTTGGTCCAAAGAGAAGGACCACTTTGGTTATCATGTAAATAGAGAAGAACTGTAGATTAAAGTAACAGTGAATAGTTCATTTTACAAGACGGTGATAGTCGAGATGTCGAGTCACTGATGAGACTGTTTGGTGAAAATAGTGTACACACTGAGACAATAAACGATATGTAGCACTGACTTTTTAACTAATTTGGTGACACTTTAATATCTACTAACACAGATAAGCATCATACATGAATCAGGATGAATTATTAGAACATAAACTGTTTAACATCAAGAATTAATGAAGCACCAAAATGATTTATATACATTTCAAAACTACTGATAACAAAGTACTTCACTGTTTATCGGTGTATGGCATTATGTAGACCAATATTGATATTTGAGAGTTGGATAATCCAATATTGATATATGGGCCAATATTTGTTTATTATTACAAATATGTCAAATGTAAATAAATCAAAGTTGGTCGTAATTCTATACTAAAAGTATAAAGTATACACTGTGTATTAATTTACATAATATAATGTTTTGGCTGTTAGTTTGATTAACTGCAATAATTTCAACTAAGGGTTTTGGAACTGCTGCCAATTTCAGATTTAGAAACTTGAACAGAAATCCTGTTGTTTCTCCCCTTTTTTCATTGTTTGAGATGTTCCTGCTGCTGCTTCACAAATGCCCACAATTTGTTTAAATTTTTTACTGAACTGCATTTTGATTTTTACTGAATTGATGGACTAGTGTTCAACCACACACTCAAATCTTCTTATAGTGAACCTACTGGTAATCTTCCCTCTTTGAAACTCTGAACACGTAGTTCTACACAGTACAGTAAGACAGACTTGAAAAAATCTGTACCTGTCCTTTAAATGTGTCAAAATTAACATGATGCTGCAAATGTGGTGAAACGGGCCTCAGCTGCACCTGTTTGATAAATAAACTGAACGTGTCTGGGACAAAATGAGTGCATCTGAAAAACAGGCACAAAAACTCGAGTACATCTGACCCCGAGTCTGATGCTGCTGGTTATTGGGCTTGACACTCAGTCGGCCATGTTACTTTTCATCTGCAATAAAACAAATGAGAGAGGGCGATACTCGAGTCCTCTGTCTGATGAAAGTTTGGACTGGTGCACGTTCGCATTAACTACCAGGATTGAGATGTAAAAAAGTGTTGTAG
>NTHP01000585.1:10229-21294 GCA_003416845.1 Oplegnathus fasciatus
GGACCGACGTGTTAGACAGCGCTCTCCACCACCATCATCAAAACACCAAATGAGGGAATATCTTTTGGAAGAACGGTGTTCATCCCTCCAGTAGAGTTCAGAGACTTGAGGAATGTTCTGGCAGCACATGGTGGCCCAACATCTTACTAAGACACTTTATGTTGGTTTTTCCTTGTCACCCTTCTGTACCTCTATATTGAGTGCAAACAAAATTACAAAATATTTTGTAAGAAAACTGGAAATGAGAGTATTTTTCATTAACATGTCTTATTAAAAAATTGTTTGACGTTTATTTGCGTTCTTGCTGAGAGTTACATGATAAGTTTGATACAATTATTATATTTATACCCTAAATATGGGGCTAAAGCCAGGAGAAAGTTAGCTTAGCTTAGCACAATGACTGGAAACAGGGGGAAACAGCTAGCCTGGCTCTGTCTGTCAACCTCACGGTGACGACACGACTCCAGTGGCACGGCACATAACCCCTCATAAAGCCACATTGTGACCTTTTAACACTTTTGTTTTTGTACGGATTAAACAAACAAAACATGACGTGTTAATTAGGGAGCTTCAGAGGTGCTGGTAGATGGATTTTGTTACCTTTGGACAGAGCCAGGCTAGCTGTTTCCAGTCTGTGTGTTACAGCCACAGTAAGCTAACTGGCTGCTGGCTACAGCTTCATATTTATCGGACAGACACGAGAGTGGTATGAATCTTCTCATCTAGGAAGCAAATAGGCATATTTCCCAAAATGTCTATAGTCTATATATGGAACTATTCCTTCAAACAACATACAAACTTTAAATGCGCTACAGCATTAATCTTTTTGCATACTAATCATTTTGCCTTTACAACAGTTAATTGTTACTTATTAACAGCATTTTAATTCACATTCATTACAGAGTGCACATTTTGTTGATCTATAAGAAAAAGAAAGTGGACAGTTATCAGTCGGCCACATTTATAACCACAATGAACCTTCAGCAGGCAAAGTTCAAAGCAGTAACCTGGCTTTATTTTAATGTTGCACTTTAATGGGCAAAGTTTGATCTCTGATTTCTTACCATTTTAGAGCTCGTATCAAACACTAAATCTGCTTGAGAAGTCAATTCTAATACTCTTTTCACAACTGCCATGAAAGGAGCTACTAAAAAAACAAGAAAGCTTCTCTACATAACTCATGGGTATATTCTGGATGTCTCACTCTTATTTTCTTTTTAACTTCTGATAAGCCCTGATTCAGCCTAGAGCAGCCACAGTGTGTCTTTGTGCTGCACCTCAGGAGTCCTACTATTTGGACATGAAGAACGTTTGTTTGATTAGTAATAATGAAAGTAGGACATGCCAGGAAGCAGATTGTCCTGACAAACAATGGCCTTCTAAAGTGGCACAAGGCCTTTTCTCTCTAATTATTAAACCTAACCCTTCATGATATCAGTGATTGATGATTTGTTTATCAAGTCAGACAGTCCAGATACTCTCTGTACTGAGCTCTGTAGATTTGTGTAAAAAAAAAAACATAAAAAAGACAAGAAAATATTCAAATTTTGACTTTTTGATGGCAAAAGAAAAGAGAGAGAGAGAGAGAGAGAGAGAGAGAGAGAGAGAGAGAGAGAGAGATAAGCAGCTGTTTCTGATTGGCGCAGTGACACACGTGACCAGGCTCATTTGCATATGGCCAGGCAGGTAAGCGTGGGAGAAAATAGTTTCAGCTATGTCGCGAGCACGTCGACCCGTGACTGCTGGATTACGAGTTTTGTCGGTTCCCCGGAGCATCGTGCTTTGAACCAGGACTCACCGCCGGGCACGTCGGCCATCTCCCCTGGACGCCCAGTAACCGGCAGGTAACTCCCCGTTCTGAATTTATCCAAGTTTATGCCCTGAAAAGAACACAACACCTGTTATTTCACAGCAGCGGCCGCTCACCTGAGCTGGGGAGGCACCGGTTGAACAGGTGGAGCAGGACCTGCCGCATTCCGCCGCGCAGAGACGTGCATCCGCCTGTGGCAATAAAAAACTTCGGAGGGTGTGTCAGTGTGTGTGTGTCTGATAAGTTTATTGAGGATTAGGGAGAAAATTAGCCTTTTCACAGTCTGAATGAGGTAAACACGCTTTCCTGCATCAGTACCATCTGTAACCTGCATCTGTACCGTGAAACGACATTTATGGTGAGTTTGGTGTATTTTCTTACCTTCCTTATATTCGTTAGTATTTTCTTGTATCTGTGGTTCCTACCAGGATTTCTTCTGCAGTTTTGGGGTTGCCTGTCCATGTAAACATATTACATGTCAATTTACAGACCGGCTTCACTCATCCCAGTCACAAAGTTTATCATGTGTGAAGCACAAGACTAATTTCAGCAATGCAGGCACAGTAAAGGTGTCATTTAGTTCAGTTATTCTGTACATTTAACTGTCCAGCATTTCAGGGCTGCTGCCAGCTATAGTTTTCCTTCTATCAGTCTGCTGATTATTTTCTCAATGTGTCTAAATGTCTGATACCTGAATTTGTTTAGTTTACTATTATAGAAAAGGAAGCTCATTCTCACATTTGAGTAGCTGGAACAAGCAATTGTTTGGTATTTTTGTTCCAAAAGTGACTCAAATGATTAATTGATTATCCAAATAGTTGCCACTTCATCTTCTGTTGATAAATTAATTGACTAATCGTTTCAGCTCTCGTGCTTTTGATGCACTGATTGTTATGCTCACATAGTATTATATGTTTCTTCTCTTTCTGCCTCCACTGCTGTAAGGCTAACCTTCAGTGTCTGACGTGTTGTCGGCCTTTTGGCAACAAAACAACTTCAACACTTCAGAGGAACATAATGCAATCCAGCCCTGCTGTAAATACTACCTGTGTGAAACGCTCAACAGAAACTTTTCTGTGTGTTAGAGAAGTGTTTATTGACCTCTGTGGTGTTGTTGTATTGGACTAAATTATATTGAAGGATGTTTCTAAGGCTTTACATGCATGGAGCAACAAAAAATAATGTAGCACCATTTTTTTCCAAGGAGAATCGTAGTGCGACTAGTCTACAACTTCTCCAAAATGCTGCAGTTCTTCCCTTGACTAAGTCAAGACAGTGACATAACTGCTCCTCTTAAACATTTCATCTGTCTTCCAGTCAGTGTGAGAGTTGATAAGATCTTTCTCCTGGTATTCAAAGCTCTCAGAGGCCTGAAAGAAGCATATTTACTCAACAGTTAAGTTGCTTTCACATCACTCAGGTTCATCCGGCTGTGGGGTCTTTAGTCTTTAACTGGCTGCACCAGACAGATTAATCAGTATTGAGAACAGTCATTTGTTGTCATGTTCTGTAGGCATATACCTGAGATGGTGGTCTTTCTCCACCATTTCTTTCTTATACACATGAACACATGCATGTTGGACTCCCATTTTTTTCACAATTTGTGTTGTATGAATAAATTGTGATTTGACATAGACGTCCTCTCTTGGTTAATGCTGACTAACCTAAATGATCTTTGTTTTTCCTCTTGCACGTCAAATCTTGGACAGTGATGAGACCCATTTTTTTTGTTGTTTTTTTTCAGATGCCCCACTGTTGTTTGTATCTAACTGATGTTGTGCGGGTCCAGATGTAAGAACACTGGCGGTCTCACAGACCTGATCGATACTTTAAATTCCTCAGGGAGGTGGGTTCAGACCAAACACACTCGTATGATGTCATCTCTGTGTAGCTGTTTGCTATTAGGGAGACTTTTGTAACTAACTTTTGGGTCTGTAATTTTCTAGGAAGTTTCCTGGAAAGAACTGTGTTTTGGTCACTGTTGTTGTTGCTGCTGTTGTTATTATAATAGAGCAAATATGAATTCCCTTAGAAGAAAAAGCTCAGTGTCAACACATTCATAAATTCATTCATATTAAGAACTTTATTCTACATACATATGGAATTTCAATACTTGCGTGTAGAAAAATGTTACATTTTTGCATATTTAGTTCACCTGCTGTGCACTGACTTAAAGACTATGCTTTTATTTTGAAGTGCACCAGTTGAACATCTATTCTCCCCATATTTAGTACCAGATGACACGGTTACACTGTAAATTATTTGGATATTACGTACCAAAACATTACAGAGACTTTATTTGACATGCCGGATGTAATCATCAGTTGTTTTCTCTGGAGTTGTGCATTAACCGACCCCTCTGAAAGCCTGACCTGTGTGCGATTCCCTCCCCAGCTGTCTGTCACCATGGCGATTCAGGTATTGATCCCACCTACAGTGTCCGTGTTTGTGTCCGCCGTGCTGTCTCTGCTCAGCTTGGCACTGGTGCTGCTGCTGTGTGTATTCAGGAAGAAAAGAAGAATGGAGGGAACATACAGGCCCAGTGCAGAGGAGAGGAAACAGACGGGAGCAGCGGGATCTGAAAAGCCTGGCCTGCCTCTACCGTTGCCCAAAGAAGAACGCCTCATATGATGAACGTATAGAAGCCGACAGACACACTTAACACTGTTTGTGCCACACCTTTTCATTCATGGTGACTGATCGGATTGCCAGTTCTATCACCTGTTTCACTGCATGGAAAGAGGAAATGCGTGTCATATGAGTTTCTGTCGTATTCCCTGATTAAGTCACTCCCTTTATTCTGCCACATAAGGAAAATGAGCTGAAGTGTATTTTGTATTTGTACAGAGGTTCGTCTATTTTTACTGTACTGTCTGTTCTGTGTATTTATGTGTATATATATATATATATAAACATATTTTGTTTTACACCAATTTCAGTTATGAAGGATATTGATTAAAACACTGATAATGACTGTAATGCACTTTTATGTCAAGCTCTGAGAAGCTCCATTTCTTAAAAAAAAACCCATGAAAATCAGTTTGTATGGTACACAAGGTGTTAATAAACCAGGAATGTGCACGCCCAGCACCACGCCTCTCTTTCTGTCGCTTGTCTTGGAACACTGAAGCAAGGGGAGAAGACTGTTGAAAATGTGTAGTTTATTTGGGTTTGAGTTACTCAGAGTCTGTGTGAACACTTATCAAAAATGTCCTCAGAATTATCATCAGAGTTTGTCAGTTTATGTTGGGCAGTAGCTGATGGAGTGCATATCTCTCACACACATACACTTGTAGAAAATATTCATGTTATCGATGACAAATGGGCCATGATAACAGTAGCTGATGTGCAGACTCATTAATTATCCTCACTGTTTGAGCGAGTTTATTTCTTTATTTCAACCATGCTGCCTAGTTACCTTAATTCTAAGTGGAATTCACCAGTCATTTCATCAAGTACACAATAATCAGACAAAAATCTGTTTAAATATTTGCTAAATGTTGGCAATGTAACCTGCCAGCTAGTTTGTGCCCCCGAGGATGAGTCTGGTGGTTTTCTATGTTTTTCTCACTGTCAACAAATCCCATGGAAAAAACAAAAACTATTAAAAACACATCAGTGAGCATGTTCCTTCATTTCAATGAACACACATACTGTAGTTTATTTTGACTGGATCCCACATACACTGTCTTGCTGCTGTAAATACTCACTAGCGCACCAAATCTGTGGCTGAAAATAGTCCCAAACCAATGCACTATTCACCCCATTTTTAAAGATCTCCAATAGCAACAAATGGATTTGGGGCGGAAAGCCACAGACAGGCAGGAAAAATCTTAAAGTATTGAGAGACAGACTTACACATTTCTTTTTTTAGTCATTTCATGGGTCTCCTCATTTGTTGACAGTAAGTAAAACTAGAATGTCACCAGCTTTATCCTTTAAGCTTCAAATCTTTTCTTCAGTTCAGACACTTTGATTGGAGGCTTGTCCTCCTCCTCATGCCCCTCTGAGCGTTTGTTCTCCTCTGATATATTTGAGTCACATGGCGGGTGAGCTGCATTCTCCCTGCTCCGTAACATGTTGCAAGGTGTCCCGGGTTCAGCCAGTTGCTTGGTCCTGGACTTCACCTGAAAGCCCTGGCTGTGCGCCTGAGACTGGAAGCGCGCTACAGCAGATAGCACTTTAGGAGGAGAAGGGGTCTGTCTCCTCTCCTGCTCCTCTTTCTTTACTGCTTCTTCACTCTCTTTTTCCTGACCTGCTGGAGGTTCAGGGTCAATGATGACACTCTGAGGCCCGTGAGAAGTTGTGGGTTTCAGATTGTCCTCCTGTCCTTGCTGCTCCTCCACAGTGTTGGGATGATGGGGATTCAGTTTTGTCAGTTTGTTTAAAGATCCTGTCTCCTCTTTGCTTTTCTCCTCCTGGTTCTTTAGGGTTAGGGTTAGGGTTCCCTCTTCTTCTGTTGTTGCAGCTTTCTGCATTTCATTTGTTCCTTTTCCCATTTCATGTCTTTCAACGAACTCCTCACTCTGATTTTGCTCATCTTCCCTCTTTTCTTTCAACCCTTCATCCTCTCGCGTCTCAGCTGTTTCTTTCACAGGGTCCTCTCCTAAACTCACTCTCTTTTCCTGACTATCCTTCTTTCTCTCTTCCTCTAACTTCACTTCCTGAAACTTATTTCTGCTATCCATTTCTTCTTCTTGGTTCCCATTTATTGCTACCTTCACTTCTTCCTGTTTCCCTCTGACCTGCTTCTGTCCGCTTTCTTGCTCCTCCATTTCACATGCTGCCAGTAGACTCTCTGTCCCCTCCTCCTCTGGTACGCTGGTGTCCAGGCACGGCCAATCAGAGTCTTCCGTCAGGTCTGACAGCTCCTCTGTGGTTTCCAGATTCCAGCTGTGCAGGCTGCCACTGCCGCTGATGGACAGGGACAGGCTCTCCTGGCTGGGGTTGGCTGTAAAGCCATGCTGGAAAACACAACAGCCAACATTAGACCAGAAATCACATTTATGTGTGTGTGTATGTGTGTGTGTCAGTTCCTCATCTTCTTACCTTCGTGATATAGTCATGACTGTCTGGTCCAAAAAGATCCAGGCTGCGTGTGCCATACAGCAGGCCGCGCTCGTGGGAGCTCCTGGAGCTGAGCGTGTCAAAGATCTCCCCAAGCAGATCCATCTCCTCCGAGTCACACAGCGGTGAATCTTCCCCCTCTTCTTCATCCTTCTGGAGCTCAGAGTCAGGCTCGACCACGGGCCCAGACACGGCTCTGATGCACACAGATGACAAACAGAATGGCACAAACAAGAAAATACATGCTGCGTATCCTTATCTTTTTCCTTGGTTCTCAACAATTCTTCATCTCTCGGTTTCTCTCTGACTCTCACCCATCCCATGTGTCTCCCGTGTCCTTCATGTTCTCCTCGTCTGTGGGAGCCCTAAGTTTGTGAACAGGCCGACGGGGACGTGACTGACATTAGGCAACATAGAGTAACAAAGCAAAAGAACAGCAACACAACATTCCCCCAGTAGAGGTGACAGATGTCAGGGTGAATCACAGTAAAGCGACAGAAATGGAGCAATAAAAGGTTCAAAATAGCACAAAGAAGCAGTATAGCACAGCAGAAAAGGTATATTAGGTAATGATAAGGATGTGCATGGCATCTGTTAGAATTTCTTAAATAGTTGAAATAGATGTGTGATTGTTTTGAGAGAGATCTCACCTTCCCAAAGTGTTGTGTAATTGGTAGGCGGTTCTGCAAGCAGTCAGATTGGGCACGGCGGTGTGACACCGATCCCCCTCTCTGAAGGGTGTGTTCTTCGTTGTGGGCCTGCATTTTACACACATACACACACACATACAAGAAAGAGGTATTACAGTAAAACCACAACAGAATTTGATTCAATGGAAGTATATACCCACATAAACTCTGACCCACCTTGTGCATCAGCAGGTTTTTCAAACCAGACTTGGCAAGACCTTTGGCCTGGGAGAGATTAAAAAGAGTTGTTTTGGTAATGCAGACTGAATTCACTTGCCCTCCTCCCAGCATAAACACCTTGTACTCACCCGTGTGTTTGCTTTGGACTTCATGTTAAGGATGAGTGCTCCTCCCCCCTTCTGTTATAAGTACAAGTACATCTGTGTTGCACTTTTTCAACGAGAGCCAAACAAACTTAAAACTGTTTCATTCAAAATGAAAAGAATTTACCTTTAAATTACCAACCAACTGTTGATAAGATTTGCTTCTCCCTATAAACAGACAGAGAAAGAGGAAAGGAAAGAGGATAAGGAATAAGTAAGTAATAGGACATTTCACACACACACACGCGCAGATACACACCTGCAGTTGTTTCACACTTTAGGATCTCCTCCTCAAAGAGATCATCTGGTTCCCTCCCTTTGTTCAGAATATCCAGGCGGTCATCAATGAACTGGAAAAACAAATTTATTTTTTATTTTTTATTTTTTTTATTATTTGATCAAAATATATGAGGATGCTCACTCATTTACAGTGACATGAGGGTGACTTTGTCCCACTGACTTCACAACAGATTTACTGGTAATTTTGTAAACTTGCATACAATTCTGTGGCTTTAATCATGTAAAACATATAAACATCAGGTCTGAAATAGCAACTTGGAATAGGCGCAACACCTCGTCAATTAAATTATTAAATTCAGAATCTGCATCAAAGGATATCACAGACATTTATTCACCAGTGTTATAATTGCAGTATCTGTCCAGCAGAGGGCAGTAAACAATGTGATTTACCTGTTTGAAGAACTGTAAATGAATGGCACTCTGTAGGAACTGCCTCATACTGGAAGACCTGTGATCTAGAAACAGTTCCTCACTGAAACACATTTCACCCTCCTGCAAAGAAAGACAGAGAGAGAGATAGGCACAACACAAGAGATACACACAGGCTTATAGAAATTACAATACATTTTAACAAACGAACTCTGAGTGACTGACCTTGTGACCCTGCAGTGCGTCCCTGTAGCCTCCAAACAGTAGAGCCTGAGCTTTCAGGAAGGCTCTTGAGACACCACAGCCAGGAGACACCGCCTGACGCTTCAAACACACCTTCAGCCCACCCATCTGGAGACATATTAACATTTGTATCTGTGATATAAATCCAGAACGACTGCTGCTGCTCAATAATAATGGTAAAGATGTCCTCATTCGGTCAAGAGAAGATGAGGTAGGCGTGCAAAAAGTGCTACAAGGAGTAAAGTTTTTTCGGTCATTTTGATTTTGTTTTATCATTGACAGTGTAGAGCGACAGGAAACATGGGAAGAGGAGTGTAGGGGGATATCTAGCAAAAGCCCCTGTCTGTGTTCATACCACTGATACTGCACGTAGCTAATAGTCCATTTCCATTGCAGGAACTTTTACAGGGGCCCAGGAACCATTTAAGGGTTCTGTGTTTGGTTGCTCTGCCACAGTTCCTGGTCCCAAAATATCCCTGCTCCGTGGGGTAGCATTTTCTGATTGCACAGGAACTATTGGGGCAGAGTTTTAATGAGTCTACAATGTGGACTGTACAGAATTTATTCACACAGTAACCAAGCCCTGGTTGACTGATTTGTTTCCTCATATGTTGCAGTTGAATCTCAAACAGCGAGATTTGTCTAAATTAGTCTAATTTCCTGATCTTCGCAGGTTCTACATGTGTGGTGTAACTGCAAACAGAAGTGCAAAGAAGGGGGTTTTACTTCCTAGTTTATTTCCTGAGTTTATTTCCTGTGGGTCCATAGATCACCAGGACACCTGTGCCCTTTGCTGCAACTAACAAGCATCACCTGATTCTGTGGTCTTCACTTAAATAACATTCCAGTCATACTTTCCTTACTATAAAAACAGTTGTTGAGTGGGAGACGACAAAAAGACTTAAATATAATCACACACAAACCCACACACAGAGTATTTATTACCACATCTGAAGGTATCCTCTTAAGGTCGTCGAAGGGGGTTTCCAGAGTGTTTGTGTCCACATTCAGAATTACAACGTCCTCCAACCCACGACTCCTCACCCTCTGTCGGACAGACACAGAGACACAGTATGATGTGTTGGGTCTGTCAGTTTGTGGGGACAAACCTGGTAGATCCTTAGGTTTGGTCGAATTTGAGTATAGTTTTAATTTGTAGTTTACCTCAGATAGACTGGTGTGGACCCCTATTAGGTAAGGCATAGGTGCACTGTAACCAAATACAAAAGTGTGAATCCATTGTAGATAGATAGATAGATAGATAGATAGATAGATAGATAGATAGATAGATAGATAGACTTCTTACCAGCAGTAGTCCAGTAGGTGGGGTGGCAAGACAGGGATGAAGATGTGTTGCCAGTACATGGGGTATAACACAGCACCAAGTGCATGCACGCAAGATGTCAGCTACACACAACACAAAATGGAGGACTGTTTCAGTCAATAACAACATGCAGTACACACAAGCCTGCCTGTGTGGTTTGCCATAGGCCACATATAGTTGCCAGGGTCTGACTTCAAGACAGCACAATGGAAATTATTCTAGCAGCAATAAGTTTGGTTTCCAAGTAGTTTCATTAAGCAGAGGCTAAAGTGGTTTCTGTCCTCACTGGGGTTAGGTGAATGTTGATGGGTAAGGGTTAGGGTTAGACATGTGTCAAATATGGTTATAGGTTAGGGCAAGTTTCCAGAGAATGAATGTGTACCCATGTGTCTTCTGTACCTAGAAGTAAATAAAATGCTATAAAAATAGAAGAACAAAAGTGTGTGTCTCACAGTGCTGAGTTTGCTGGCAAAGATGAGTATACGTCTCTCAAACAGCATGCTGGCATAGAGCTGGAGCAGGTTCCCCACATCTACTGCCACAATCAGCTCTGTCAAGTTCCTCTGGTAAACCCAAAGACACATGCACACAAGTATCAGTTTGAATGGGCAACATGAACAAAACCCCACCTGCTTTGTAGGACATAAGATATAAATTCTCAGTTTAGTTTAATCTTCTATACTCACATTTTCAGGGATGGAAGGGAGACTTCTGGGGTCTGGAGCGATGAAGTATGGAACCTGGTCAAAATCAACATAACAAAACATTAATGAGAAAACTTCAATGTGTTTGAGAGTGTGTGAGTGTTTTTGCTTTCAGCTGACTTCAACATCATACAGACGTGTGCATTACAGGTTACAGAATCAGACTTTAGGTTTTCATTTCAAAATTCTGCATTCTTTAAATAAATAAGTACAGAATTTATGGTTGTATTTTTTCT
>NTHP01000585.1:21637-32667 GCA_003416845.1 Oplegnathus fasciatus
ACCTCTCTATATTTTTTATATATATTATGGTTTTTTTTTTTTATTGTAAGTGGCGGAGTCCGCCATTCTTGCACTGGATTGCACTTGCTGTCACCACGGTAACCATGGGTGTCGCCAAATCAATCTTGATTGATTGTAAATTCTTTATTGATCGTAGGGTTTACAACTTCACTAATATTTTCTTTATTTTCACACCATAGAATTGTTTTACATGAGTAAATGTTTCTTTCAAGTGGAGGATTTCTTATTTTAGAATGAAACTCTTCAAATACAAAAATCCACAAGATACAACCAACTGTAACCTTGAGCCACATGGAGACATTTCTCGTGAGAAAAAACATTTGTTGTTGGGTCAGTACAATCATGGGTTATTCATGGGTTATGGATACATACAGTTAACTGTTCCAAAGGTCATGATGAATAACAGACGTTAGTGCAAATTGTGTTAAGTTTGGCTTAAACATTTAATTAGGGGGGTGAGTGACAAGGTTTTAGTCCACACACATCAGGTTTAGCCATCAAGCACAGACAGCTGAAGTTTTCCAGCAGGAGTTAGTCTGTATCTGCTCAGCTGTTATGCCAGACCACATGAACCCCTGTGGAACTCACCCCCTCTTGTCCCTCTGGGTGTCCAGCAGGATGGGACACCTCTGTGCTGACCAATAGGTGCTCTCCCTCAGAAAAAAACACAACACGCTAACCACTGACAAAAAAAACAGCCATAAAGTCAAGTGTGACTCCTGGTTTTCATTGGTTACATAGAGATTTACCATCTGCAGCGTGACAGATCCAGCCGCCAGTGGTAAGGGCTGCTTGTAGAGCGCAGCCAGCAGCACTTTCATCTCATTCGTCTGTTGATAAGAGGATGGTCGTTATGTTAATGATGCTCATACAAGAGCGTGTGGATTAAACACTAATAGAGAAGCAGAAAGACACTCACCTGTCCTTTTGTGAGGTAATCGGCCAGGTTGTTGAGAAGTTTGTAAAAGACTTCAAACCATGGAAGATAACTGCAATCAAATTGATTAAAAATGGTTTTCATCGTGGTGTTAAAGGCATGGTTCAGTTTGGCATGAGAGTCACCATTTCAACATACGCCTTGCACACATTCACAGACCCTCACGCAAAAAATGTACCTGAGTATGCAAAGGCAGGTATGTGTGCTGTTGGTGAGGCGACAGAAACCAAACCGCTGGCATCCCTCAAGGTCAGTCAAAACAAAAGTAAAGTGCTGCACGGCCACTCCATCCCTCGCTCTGTGCAGATGAATGTAGTGAGAGGTGGAGATATAAAAGAACAGATAGGCTGGAAATGTAAGCTGTAGTAAAGACAATCAATGCAATCTGGCCTGTTCATACTCACCTTTGTATGTCATATGGGAAGCAGAACCTGGGTAATGTTTGAAAAGACTCCTAGAGTGGGATAGAATTGTGTGTGTAAAATGAAAAATAAGAAATCACCGAGTCTCAAGAGTCTACAGTCATGCTATTGGCTCTGTGAGGCACAGTGGTGCTTTGAGCTAAAAGTCAGCATGCTAACATATTCACAGTGGCAATGTTAATGTTAGGCAGGTATCATTTACAGTGCAATGTTTGCAACTTGAAAATTTGACCAGATGATGGTGCTATATGAAAAAGTAAGGGGATCACCAAAGTGATCATAATTCATTATGAGGGGGACACAAATGCCTGCACCAAATTTCATGGCAATCCATCCAATAGTTCTTGAGACATTTCACTCAAAACTACAAATGTCAACCTCAGAGTGGCGCTAGAGGAAAAGTCAGGGGATCACCAAAGTCTGTAAGATTCATCTTCTGAGGACCACGAATGTTTGTACAAAATTTCATGGCCATCCATCGAATCGTTGTTGAGATATTTCAGTCTGAACCAAAGTGACGGACCGACCAAACAACATTGTAGTCCCTAGAGCCACGCAGCTAGCATGGCTAAAACCAAGCCGCTATGATCATTTTAACGTGACAATATATCCTCAAATATTACAGATTCCAGGAGCGGGAGACATGAGTGGCTACCTCATCACTGAAGTCCTCTGGAAACTGAAACAGTACACCAGGATCTACAACATTAAAAAGAATGAGTAAATGAATGAAAGAACATTTTTGCTAATACTCCAGAAAAGCTGTATTTACAAAGTTCTTGAAGAAAAGCAAAGTTTACATGGTAACATTGAGTGAAATAGAAAGAAGATACAGTATATGTGGCAACAAATTATTAAAAATTGGTAAATTAAATACACGTTGCAAGTCAATTAAAAAGTATTTAGTGGTTTTAACTCCTTCAGCTCACACCCAGCTGCCACAACATGGTCGCATCTGGTTCAAGTGTGACTAGACAGGCTGTGTGGTTTTTCTGATCACATGACAGGAAGTATGAGCAACTCTCAGCTCAGCAGGAACACCTCCATTTACACTAAGTCTTACAGCTTATCATGTTATGACACATACATTCACTAGTGTTGCTTTTTAGTTTGTGTGTCATGTAGAAAAATGACAGGAGGAAGGTGAACAAAAAGAATTTGAGGAACAATTTTAATCAACTTCTCTGTTTCTGACAAATTACTCTACGTATCTAAATGGTGCTATAGCAGACAACACACGTCCAGAAGAACCCAAGCTGGGAATCACAGTAATTGCAAATACTACCTGACCCAGGTGTGCTGCTGGGAAAGAAGACAGAGGACTCACCTTTGTCTCTGGCAACAGGGCAAGTTGCTTCAAAGAACCAGTAGAAGGTTCGCTCAGGGTTTTGTCTGACAGGAAAGAGATTCACAGCACTGATATGAGATTATGCTTAGTGTGTTACCCTGCAAAACATGTCCATATCAATGCTGAGATATATCAGGGAATCTGAAATGTTTATCATATAACTTAAATCATAATTTCAAAAAAAGAGAAGATTTTGCTGTCAGGTAATTATGAAAAAGGTGTGCTCTAAGGACAAAGGTAAATCTATTGGAGACAGGTAGATAGTTCTACAGAAAGAGTTTAATACATTAAAATATTTAACACAGATGAACATTTTGCTCTGCTTTGAACCAGTACAGGTCTACCATGAAGTGTAGGGCAACACACAAAGGGCAACAGAGTTGCTGAAGGAAACTTCCTGTGCAGTTGAGAGAGGAAGTAATAGAAACCACAAGAACAGACTGACAGGCAGAGTGATGATGATGGAAGTTGAGCAAAAATGACACGATTAACTTACTTCAGTCTGGAGCCCATGCTGTCTGGATGTGTCTGTGTCCATGTGTTTGTCCAGGGGGGCAGAGATCTTCAGCAGCCGTGTTAGATAATAGTCATACCTCTGATGTAGCGGCGGTGTCAACGAAGGCAGACAGCAGCAGCAGCAGCAGCCGTCGGCACAATCAGCGCCGGAGTGACAAACACTTCCTGATCTGTGTCAGTATGCGTGTTGTCGATGTGTGTATGTATACGAATGACGTCTGTTGTAAGACCACCTCTCCAAACTCTCAGCATTCATTTTCACTTCTCTTATGTCCATTACTTGTCCTTTGATGATTTTCCCTCCTCTGTTTTCTTCAAGACTTAGATCTTCTCATCTATTTTTTAAAAAACTGCAACCATCAGGTCAAAAGTCAGCTTTTAATTACAAACCACAGATCTGATGTATCTGCACGAGCAGCGGCAGGAATAAAACATGTTACAGATTTTTCATTTCTGCTCAGTGACCTCAGTGAGATTTGCATTAAAAAAGTCCCCTTCTTTCCTCCACCTTTGATTTCATTTTTGATTTGGTAAATCTCTACATAATCATTAGAATTACTACTGTCTGATCGTGCATTACATAAAGAGGAACTGTCATCAACACTCACAGCATGAGAAAAATGATCTCCACAACTTCTGCCCTGACATTAGTTATTAGTCTATCAAGAACACTAGAGCTGATGCTGAGGTAGCCTAATATAGCCTGATATAGCCTAAGCTGACTGGGATGGTGGGTCTTGCTCGAATGAACAGGTTTCAAAATCCTCTGCTTTTCCTATAAAGAAGTATTTCTGATAAATATCGTAGCAGGTGTTGGTGACAGTGTTACAGGTTTCATAGTGGAAAAGAGGCAACAAAGTATCCACATCCTGCTCAGAGAGGCACTAAACTCATAGATCTCACACTGCCTCCATGTGGTGTTCAAGCAAAACTGCCTAATCTCCACATGATGCAGGTCTCCATTTTGGTTTGCCTTCCTGCTGTGACATGAAGAGTAAAACTGGAATCAACCGCATCATCAGAAGTTGCTGATTGGTCTATTTCAGTGAAAAGGAGTGTATTTTTAGAAAAGCTATGTCAGCAACACTTTCCACGCATAAATATACAGTGTAAGGGTTAATTACCTTCTTATTTTGATTGTATTTCATTTTAAAATGGATTAAAATTCTAAACGTATCACACATACAAGAAACACGCAAACACACAAAGGGATGCTTTCCCAACAAATTTATTTCAATCAATGCCAAATTAGACAAGTGATCATATTTGCGTGAGTTGAACAGTTTTATTGAATACTTGGCCCAGGTACGGAACTGTTTGACTGATGATGATAAATGAACATAAACAGAAAGCTACTGACAAAAGACCACAAGCACACCTGTGTTAGCTACCTCTACATGAGTCAATTTAGTGTCATGAATCCTACTCTGGCTGGAGGAAAGGAGACTGTCAATGGAGGAAAGGGGAGAGGCGGAGAGAAGAGGAAACAGAGGGAATACAGAAAAAAGAGAAGAGGGAAAGGTGAGTACTGTAAAAAAAGAAAAAGTTAGAGAAAGAGAGCAGAGTAGGGGTGAAATAAGTGGATGGATGGAGTTATGACGAGTGCAGGTGAGAAATAATGAGTGGCTTTAGCCTTAGGCCACCTCCTCCTCTCCCTCCTCCTCAAACTCTCCCTCCTCAGCTGTGGCATCCTGGTACTGCTGGTACTCGGACACCAAGTCGTTCATGTTGCTCTCCGCCTCCGTGAACTCCATCTCATCCATGCCCTCGCCGGTGTACCAGTGGAGGAAGGCCTTGCGGCGGAACATGGCAGTGAACTGCTCAGAGATGCGCTTGAACAGCTCCTGGATGGCCGTGCTGTTGCCAATGAAGGTGGCGGCCATCTTGAGCCCGCGGGGCGGGATGTCGCACACGGCCGTCTTGACGTTGTTGGGGATCCACTCCACGAAGTAGCTGCTGTTCTTGTTCTGCACGTTCAGCATCTGCTCGTCCACCTCCTTCATGGACATGCGGCCGCGGAACACGGCGGCCACGGTCAGGTAGCGGCCATGGCGCGGGTCGCAGGCGGCCATCATGTTCTTGGCGTCGAACATCTGCTGAGTGAGTTCGGGCACAGACAGGGCTCTGTACTGCTGGCTACCCCTGCTGGTGAGCGGGGCAAAGCCGGGCATGAAGAAGTGCAGACGAGGGAAGGGCACCATGTTGACGGCCAGTTTGCGGAGGTCAGCGTTGAGCTGGCCGGGGAAACGCAGGCAAGTTGTCACCCCACTCATGGTGGCAGAGACCAGGTGGTTCAGGTCTCCGTAAGTGGGCGTGGTGAGTTTGAGGGTGCGGAAGCAGATGTCATACAGGGCCTCGTTATCGATGCAGTAGGTCTCGTCTGTGTTCTCAACCAGCTGGTGGACAGACAGGGTGGCATTGTAGGGCTCCACCACTGTGTCTGACACCTGGAGGACAACACGCAAAAGTCAGGGGAATGAAAAGCCAGAAAAGGCAGAAATACCAATAAGCAGTGCGACATGATCGCTGTACCTTAGGAGAGGGCACCACACTGAAGGTGTTCATGATACGATCGGGGTACTCCTCACGGATCTTGCTGATCAGCAGAGTTCCCATACCGGAGCCGGTACCACCGCCCAGGGAGTGTGTGAGCTGGAAACCCTGGAGGCAGTCGCAGCTCTCAGCCTCCTTCCTCACCACGTCCAGGACCGAGTCCACCAGCTCGGCTCCCTCTGTGTAGTGGCCCTTTGCCCAGTTGTTACCGGCTCCACTCTGGCCTGGAAGGAAAAGGATTAATTACAATCTGTTCTTTCAATTCTTTGAATACAACTGAAAATGTCTTTTACTTCTCTCTATAGAAAGCAACAATTCTCTCTAATGTGCTAATAATTAACATGACCTTTCATTTTCCTGTGTAATAGCCAATAACCAAGTGTGTGTGTGTTTGTGTGTGTGTGTGTGTGGCTGATCACATACCAAAGACAAAGTTGTCAGGTCTGAAGATCTGTCCGAAGGGGCCGGAGCGGACAGAGTCCATAGTGCCTGGCTCCAGATCCACTAAGATGGCCCTAGGCACGTACTTCCCACCTGGAACATACACGCATGTGTCAAGACTTTTAATTAGAAGAGAAAAGACCATCAGAACACCAACGCACAGTAATACATGATGTGTGGGGTTGTGTGTAACAGTCCTGACCTGAAGCCTCATTATAGTAGACGTTGATTCTGTCCAGCTGCAGGTCACTGTCTCCATGGTAGGTTCCTGTCGGGTCAATGCCGTGCTCATCACTGATCACCTCCCAGAACTACAGACAGGTCGATGGGTTGGATTAGACAGAAACCAGTTCATAAAAGCTCACATGTCACAGTGTGAATTTAACTATTGACGTTTTAATATCTCAACAGGTTAATGTAAATTGCCTGCACTTGTATTACAACCTGCTCTACCAGCTGAGCCACAGCCGATCCACCATGTGAGTATTATGGTGCTGAAACAATACGTTTATCAATTAGTTGATTGACAGAAAATTAACTGACAACAAATTTGATGATGAATAATTATTTAAGTCACTTTTAAAGCAAAAATGCAAACGGTTTGCATGTTCCAGCTTCTTGAATGCGAGGATTTTGATCTTTCTCTGTTCTGGACTCTTGGTCAGACATAATAAGCAATCTGAAGACGTCACCTTGTGATGGCCAGTTTTCACTATTTCACAGACCAAATGATTAATCGATGCATTCAGAGAATAATTGACAGACTAGTCAATAATAAAAACACTTGCACACACAGCTGCAGCTTCAGAATGACATCTAAATATTTTTCAAGTTTATCAACCTCAAATGAATGTCTGGTTCACAGATACCTTCAAAATAAAGGGTTGATCTAAACCAGCGCCCATTAACTGATGCAGGGATGGTAATAAAATACCAGCCTAATTAGGCTTTATTATTATAATAATTATCAAATATGACCTAATATGTGTGTGTTGAAAAACTGCATGTCTGCGTCCGGCGTTCCAGTGCATTCGGTGTCTGAGCCACACCCCTCTCTCTCCCTCTGCCATCACACACACACACACACACACACACGTTCATTTGTGTTCATTTAAAGGGCATCAGCGACACCAGTGGGGACGTCTCGGCCTGCCACCACCCATCCTAAACGATGCTTTTGTACGCTGCCTCCACCACAGTCTTATACAACACTTTCCACTCCACTTTGTTGACCTATTTAGTGTTTCCTGTGGACAACATGGCCTCTTCACAGCCGACACGTAGGCATCAACAAACCTGGATTCAGTCACATAAAACCGACTGTAATTAACAGTTTGTGTGTGTTTTCATACCTTCGCTCCAATCTGGTTCCCGCACTGCCCGGCCTGCAGGTGCACGATCTCACGCATGTTGTCGCTGCGGTGTGTGTGTGGGGGGTCTCACAGACAGAAACTGGGGAAGCTGACGACGGGCTCCGGTGCTGCGGCTGTTCGGTCCTGGCCCTCCCGGTTCAGTCGACAGTCTGGCTGAATGGCGGAGGAGCTGAGGCTGCGTTGTAAGCTCTCCGTCTCGCCCTCCCCTCCGTCCGCGGCTGCGCCGTTACTCCCGGTGCTGCAGCATGACGTCATCTCCATGGCAACGGGAACCGGGCTCGGCCGGAAAATTGGCCTGCCTGGGCTGGCTTGTTGGGAGAGCGGTTGTTGTGGGTTTGACATGCCTGTGAGGTAACACCGGATAAACCGAGATTAACTTTCTTCTTAAAGCTTGATTCACGTCTTATAGAGCCGCGGGGTTCACTGTGGTGTGACCTGAGGAGGATGGATACATATGGGATGGGTTAGAAAGGCAGTGTTATGAAGATGGTAACACAGTGATGCATGTTGCATTGTCTTTATAACATAATGTAGCTATTATTGAGCAGTAATGTGTGGCTTATGTGTGTGAGTCTGGGTGTGTGGGTGGGGCCGTTCATTCCCTGGATAATAAGGAATAATGTTGGCATGAGATGGATTCGCTTGTGACATACAGGGACTTAGTAATGTGGACTTTGCCTCAGTCCCAATATATAAAAGGAAGACTTTATTTCTTATTTTATTTCCTTTTGAAATAGTTGTTTACATGCACACATTGTGTCCGGGTTATAAATCCTGCCCTGGTTTTGATCATATTTTGGGATGTGATGTTTGCACGGAACAAGGAGAAACCTGGTTTTTCACATCTCTGTCATCAGCCTATCCGCGGGGCAGAAAAATGTGCTGTTTCCAACCCCTCCCACTGCCCTCTGTGAATTGCACACGTCCAGGTTCAGTATTCCTCAAACGAACTTGGTCCTGTGGCTCGACATCTGTCTGTATCTAAAGGCATAAGTGTTTCTGCCTGGTTTGAATGTGCACCTCCAAGGCTGCTAAAACTGCCAAATTCCCAGAGAAAAACACAGGACATGACCTCAGTGTCCTCAGTGAATATTTTGCATGTGCAGCCCAATGAAATGTTCAGGCAGCTTGTTATTGTGTTTGTGCTGTTGCCCGTAGAGACAGGAAGTTTGAAAACAGAGTGGAAGAGAGTGAGGAAGGAAGCACAATGTGATAGTCAGCGAGATGACATTCCTCAACCTTTTCTCGCAGGCGTCAAAGTTTTCCAAGGAAAACATCAAAGATGAATAAGGAGGTGAAATCTGTCACTGAACAGCAGTCTCATATGAACTGGATCCTGACACTCCTCTAGAGATACGGTATCTGGATTCATGATTGTACATCATGCTACGGACACAGAAACTGGGACACATTATGGTTAGATTTGTTTTTTATTAAATTGTTTTTTCCTCACCTCAGATGTCCTACAGCTACATCCATGACACCCGCTGGTCTATAACTGCACAGTGTTGCAGTCAGACCCTGACTTACATTGAAACACAGCCAACAGACTCACAAATAGCATCAGTCTGAGTCAATAGTTAGCTGTGTTTGGAGGGTTTTAATCCTACACAAGCCTGACCAGAAATTTGTTCTACTAAAGGGTTCTTGGTGGTTTGCCATCTTTAATAATAACGTACAGGAATTTGATCATAAAGAAGTAACACAGTGCATTACATACCCACTTGACATAATATGTTTATCATCAATTGAGGTTTATTAGTGCCCTTTAAAAACATAACCTTTTAGCCTTTGAGCTGTGTAACTTGTTTGAAATCATAAACAGAGTTTGTTATCATTATTAAAGCAGCATTGAATGTTTTTTTGGCCACCTGGGGGCAGCAGAAGGAGCTGTAAACACAACATTTTCATATTATCACCATATACAGTTGTTAAAGCAAATGTGTTCGAAAACATTTGACAGTTTAGACATCCAGCATACGTGGAGAGACATTATCATTCATTTGGAATCATGTTTCTGGCCACCTGACGAGTATAGGTCCAGTATTCACTCTCTTTTAGCTGTGTTTGTCATTATCATCTTCCTTTTCTGATTTCCTGTATTCAGCACTACTCAAATATGAGGAGGTACATTTTGAATCACTGTCAAGGATGGCTTACCAACCTGGCAAAGCAGGTGACTGGCCCAAGGCCCCAGACGCAGGGGCCCCAAAGACCCTATTCTCATCAGTGTATGGTAACTTAATAAAGTAAATTAAGATTATGGGTAGTTAATTAAGTAGCCTGATTCCAGATCTCCGGACCATCGCCCAAATGTCCAAGTTGTTCACTAGTTTACATAGATTGAAAGAATGAAGTGAAACAAAAATTGAAACAAAAAGGCAATTCAGTCTGATTATCAGGCTGCCACTGAAGTACTTTCAATCAACTGAGGGTCTGGTATTATTTCCTAATCTTGAGGCTGCCACTACATATTCCTAAAACAGTTATTTTATAAAAAAGTTAAGTGTTACAGCCACAAACTGATGCACAGCAGTAGCCAGGAAGTAGTCCAGTACATACTGTAGGAGCACATGTTGGTTTCTAGGATGCATAGTTTGCTGTGTGCACTGCACTTTGTGGGTACTTGAAGGCGACAAAATACACAATACACAGAGAGTACTGTACAGTATGTGTGTTTGTTGCGGTGGTGGTCGGAAGGGCCCCCAGCAAGCTTAATCCAGCCATGATCACTGTAGTAACACCTGACATCCACAGAGGGGCGATAGAGATCTTCTGTTGTTCAGCTCAGCACACACTTTACTTCCTGTCCCTGGTATCTTTACGGTCCCTCGCTCCTTTTTTTAATCATTTTTTTTTATTACATTTAATAGGTTATGAAGTTGCAAGTACCAATAATCACATAGCTCAGTAAAGGGTAATCTTGAGCCTGAGTGCACTACTTTTTGCATCTTAAATGCAAAAAATAGAAGCTGTACAATATTCTGATAAAAGACCAAATCTAACTGCTGAAATGTCTCTGAACATATAACAAATTAGACTCTTTTTTGGCATCTTATACTGTATATATATATATGTGTGTGTGTGTGTGTGTGTGTGTGTGTGTGTGTGTGTATGTACAGTATAAGATGTGATAAGATTTGTTATCATTTGTACAATATGCAAATGGGGCATTCTTTCAAATTGCCCTGTGGATTATTTCCAATACTGAGAAATAATCAGGATCACATGAGGAAAAAACTCTCAAGGCTGATTTAGTTATGAAAGATGATGGTGAAAACTGTAGCCTCTGGTGAACTGAGTCTTACCTGTTCGCTCATTTTCCATCTTTAATATATCAATATTTATCGTTTTTCAGGAGCACATTAAGTTTTAACAGAGTTCTGAACGCCTGAGGAGGACAGTGGAGCAATTAAAGA
>NTHP01000585.1:40954-68682 GCA_003416845.1 Oplegnathus fasciatus
TTTTTTTTTTTTAAGGCTCATTTTTTTTAAGTGTGTCTTGTTGTAATACTAATTTCGGCCACAAGAGGCTGAAGTGCAACACTACCCCATGTTCTAAATAGGACTGAAATGCACTCTAAACACAAGGTACATACTGTATTGTGTGTTAGCAAGTTATGTAACATTACTGTCATTTCGACAGTGCTTCTTCTACCACTGGGCAACATATATTTCAATATATTCTCACAACAAAATAACAACTAACTAGTTCCTTCTAACACTATATTTTTTTAATAACAGTGAGTTTTACATGTCAAGACATATTTTCTATGTGGTTCATGGTGGCTCACTGGGTAGACTGTATGCTGCTGTAGCTTGATTCTTCTTGCAGCAGCCGGGGTTCGATTCCCACCCTGGGCCATTTGCTGCATGTCATCCCCTCTTTCTCACCCCCGCCCTTCCTGTGTCTTTTCAGCTGTCACAACTGAATAAAGCAATAATCTTGAAAAAAGAAAAAAGAAAAAAAAGACTCATTCCTTAGTTTATATCAAGTCAAGTCAATTTTATTTAAAACTCAACTGGAAGAAAACATGAAAGCTAGAACATGGGGTAGTGGTGAACTTCAGCCTCTTGTGGCCAAAATTAGTATTACAACAAGAAACACTTGAGCCTGAAAAAAACAACAACAATGGAGCGCACTCAATTAATTAATTGCAATAAATGGGTTAAAACAATGCCGAAATAACTACATCATGATGCCGATTTGTAAAAAGTCTGAATTCATGCTTTGTCAGGTCAGACCCAGTTTTATGGTAGTAGTAGTTAAAAAATAACTGCAGTATAAGTTCCCGAATTGTTACCCCCTTATTCCATAACTTCACATCTTGTTTCCCAGTACTTCCATACTGTATATGTATTGGTACGTACAGTACTGTAATGTTACTGGTACACCATTAGTATAAGATTACACCGTAACTCTGGAGTAATTCCGCTGTACGTTGTGGGTTGAAATCTAAAGCGAAAAAGCAAAAAAGAAGAGTCATGAAGGAGGCTTTGGAACATTTCCTGTGGTGGGTTGCTAATGAATTCAACCAGGGCCACCAGGTCAGAGTGCGCTTTGCGATGAGAGTATTCTCTGAAGTATTCTCTTCAGATGTCTCTCACTTATGTGAAAACTGTGCCTACTGCCAAGCACTCATTTAATGTCTTTTTATTTGAGGCCAATATCCAACAAAAAGTCTATCAATCTCTCCCACGGATGTGTGCACTCCATTGTTGTGGTTGGTTCCATGGTGCCAAGATGACCCGGAAGTACACAGACGTAATGAAAAATATTTGCAAGATCTCGCAAAAGTACATGGTTGTTTTTTTTTACCTTCCATTTTTTTTCTCCCATGTCCTTTCCGGGGCTCTGTGCTTCCATACTTTAAAGACCCCTTTAGCAACTTTAAGAAAATTAAGAGTCCAACAGCAAATATAGTGACTTTTTGCGCGGACCTTAATTGCTCTTCCTTGAGGAGAGTTGTCAATATTTCTCTGTGAATGTGCTCATAGGCGCCTGAGCAATGGAGCAAGTGGAGCAAATGCATCCCCATTATTCAATTAGGGGGAGCAAGTTCTGGTTTTGCTACCCCACTTTGTCTTTTTAAAAAATCACACAGTCCCCTCAATCAGGTGATTATATGTAAGCAACCTATATTAATGATCATTTTATCATTTTCAGCAACTGACAAAAACAAGTAATAAAAAAATCACACATTTTTGGACCACCCTTTGAGTTGGTTCAGTCAAACCCGTTGCTGATCGTTTGACACAGCGTGCTTTGGCTGTCAATCACAGTCTGTCAATCCACACAGGAGTCTGACTGTCTACACAGGTGAGAAACATTTAGCTTCACTGTGATCATGGACTGAAAGTAGAACATAGGAAAAGATAGGCTAGTGTATGTTGGATGAACCTGCTTGGCCCACTGACTCCAGACAAACTTGTACTGTTGCCGAAATGCAGAACCGATTTGCGGGTGAACTTTACCAGCCCACCCACCTAACGCTAGCTCGCTGATTGGACAGGATTCGGCTGTGGACATGGGACGTTCACGAGGGAGCTTAATCAAAGTGTAACATGGCTGTTAATATTTTACATTAGCCCCGTGTCAGTGGCGTCGTTAGGCCTGGGCGTCCGAGGCTACAGCCCCAAATGTTTTATGAATGACTCAAGTTACAACGGGAAGAGTAGAGGAGAAACGGCAGAGCTAGAGGTGGAAAAAAACACAGCAGGGTTTTTCTTTTAAATAAATCAAATTTCCATAATTCCATAAGTGGTTTGCTAATTATTTTACAAACCTCATGTTGCATAACCTTAAGATGCCAGAGTGCATAAAAAAGCAGCAAAATAGAGCTTGTTAATCAAAAAAAGTATGGGGGAGAATCCCCCGAACCCCCCTACAGAGGTTTGGGCTAAGCCCCCAATGTCCTCAAGTCCTAGGATCCTGTTGATTTTATTATTTGGGACGTATTGGAAGCTAATCTAGACTAGTGCAGGCGGCTGTTCATTGACTTAATCCAAGAGGATAGGTGGTGTAGAAATGCAGGAAATTTGTTTTGAATTACAATTTTTTTTTCTGGGGGAGGAGAACCGCTTCTCCTTTCTTTTTGTTTGAAATAATTTAAATTTTACAGGGTCTGGATCCTCTGTATTCGTGACACTTCTGCAACAACAGCCTTCAAAAAAAGATTTTTAAAATAGAGGTAGATTTTGATGCGTGATGATGAGATGATAGCAGCTTGAAAAATAATAACTAATGATGAAGCTAATTAGAGTCAGTTAACTTTAGCTTGACTTGTAAAACTTTGCAGGAGAGGTTGAAGAAAGTCAGAAGGGTTTGTTAAAGTCAGGAAGTCAACAATATTACAAACATTTGAACATTCAGAGCACAATTCCTTTAAAACAACACAAATCCCATATGATCAGAGAAAGCATGGGATTACATTTAAGTTATCTCAGGATAGGTTTTTTTAAAGGAAAAAAAACTACATCAATCATAAAAAAATAAAATAACAAATAGGGAGTTGTGCACCCTTCCCTTTGATTTCGCACATTTACAGCCATGCCCCTCTGTTTTTCATTCAATGACAAAATAGGAGATAAATGCACTGAGGGCATGACTCCTCATTGTCAACGCCCATTGCTGAATGTTCCATCTCCTGCACAGCAAGAGGAAAGAAAAAAACTGAGAGAACAAGAGAAATTACATGATCATTTGCACAGGGAGAAGAGAAAAACTCAAAAATATGAGCAGGGTGGAGGGAGTGTGGGATGTAAGGTCATTGAGGGAAACAGAGGCATAATAGAGAGATGATGAGAAGGAGGATGCAGATGGAAGTGTGAACACACAGTCCAGCTGAACTTTTCATTCGCTGTTTGCCTCCTGATGAGTAGGTGCGAACAAAAACAGCTTCAGGCTCCCTCCTTACCCCTAATGCGTCAGCAGCTCCCTTCGGACGCTGAGAAAGTTAAGAGAGTTAATAGAGACAAAAATTATGGGTACTGAGAGACCGAGGAGTGAGAAAATAGAGAATAAGGAGAAACGCAACAGACATAAGGAAGGGAAACAGAGAGGGGATGAAGGGACGAGGAGGAGGGATGCTGCTACAGCTGTCGGTTATAAAACTAATCTACCCACACTGTTTATCTTCTTAATTAATTCATGTTGATTTGGCTCATTAGCAGTCTCAACTCTCCACAGACTCCTGTTCTCTTTGAATCTTGTAACATCGTCACTGATCTTGGAGCCTCACTAATATGGTCATACTGAATGAAAATCTAAACAATAATAATCCAAAAAACCCTCTTCCTTTTCACACCAAACACATGCATTAAGAAAGTCGATTATTTGAATTAATCAGACATGATAATGAACATATGAGTAGTTTTTCCCATCAACAGCACTGTATGAAGCTGCTGCACTGGCAGCAAACACTGAACACTGACATTGAAGAGTAACAGGAAGATTATGTTAGAGGCGTGCACACTGCAGTCAGTGTCACTTCAGTGTTTTGTGCAGGTGTGCAAATGCATTCAAGTGCATGTAATCTAGAGGTAAACACAAAGGCATCTTCATTCAAAGTACTGTAATAGGTTGACATTTTGGGAAATCTGCTGGTTTGCTTTCTTGAGAGTTTGACGAGAAGATCGGTACCACTCTCATATCTGTGCAGTAAATGTGAAGCAACAGCCAGCAGCTGGTTGGCTTAGCTTAGCATAAAGACTGGAAACAGGAGGAAACAGCTAGCCTGGCACTGTCCACGTGTCACTAATTAGCGCGTTTTATCTCGTAATCCGTACAAAAACTGAAGTGTAAAAACAGCGCAACACCCCATAAAATGTTGAATTGTCGTTTTTACACTTTTAGTACACTTTAGAGGTGCTGGTAGGTGGTTTTGTAAACATTGGAAAGAGCTAGGGTAGCCAATCGTTATGCTAAGCTAGGCTAACCGGCTGCTTGCTTTAGTTTTACATTGAGTGTACTTGACAAAATATTGAACTATTCCTTTAAGAGTGAATTTCCAGAGATTTAAGAAATACATATGCAGTAACTCTTCTTTCATTTTACACATTCATCTCCTCCAACAGAATCCTGGTATTTTTCACACTTTTGGTCTCTAGTTCTTTGCTGTACCTCATAAAACTGGGTGAGGTCAGACAGCCCGGCAGCTCTGATGCCTTCGAATGGTCCCTGTGGGAATCTGTGCTCAGTCTCCTACTCTTTGAAATTCATATCCCATCCGTGCCAAATATGGCTTTGCATTTCAAACTATGGAATTTCCTCTATCCACATATAGAGGTACATGTTGTGATGATGAGCTCTGAAACACACACACACACACACTACTAGATTTGTGAGGAGTTTCCAGTGTTTACATTCACTGCCCTAAGCTGAACTTGAACAACTACATGCCTTAGCTTAACCTTGACCCTGAACACACACACACACACACACACACAGATACAGCCTAATGAGATGATTAAAGAGGTGGGTGACCAAACTGTTTGTCATTAATGAACCCTTGAACAAACACTGCAGAGTCTCTGTGGACACATTTCTCCCAAAATGTGCTACTGTTTATACAGGCCACAGCATGAGAGAGGAGATAAGAGTAGTGATTTAACATAGCAGAGGCCTTCAGGGGATCCAATGACCGCCACTACAGTACATGTAGTTTAATTTATACGTAATCAGATGAGGTCTGTTCTCAGCCCAGACGTTTCTGTTTTGACTGATTCGGCAGTTTGAATTACCGTAGCTGCTCTTCTTCCTTCCTTTTTTCCCCTCTGCCTTCTCTTGAGAGAATTTCTTCTGTTTTTTACCCACCTCTGTTTGCTGAAAGACAAATCCATTCAGGTCAAATACTTTGAGGGCCTGGTTTCTCTAACTGATTTTAGTTGTGTGAGGCTGGATGGTGAGGGTCTGTGTGCATCTGCTGACTTGCTGCTGGGTTGTGTTATGGGATTGGAAATTCTGGTCTTAAAAAAGCTGGAGGATAACTTCTTGGTCTTCAGGTCAGCTAGCATGTTGGAGCAGGTGTGTGGGGGACCAGCTGAGGGCTTGGTCTTCAGAGTGGGACCAGCTGAGGGCTTGGTCTTCAGGTTGGGACCAGTTGAGGATGTAGGCTGGAGTTCAGCTCCCTTAGTGGAGCTAAGAGGCACTGGCTTTGTTTTCTTTCCTGCTGCCTCTTCTGCAAAAAACAGAGTCAGAGGTTCCCACTGTTGGAGCAGCCGATTGACACATTGTCCAAGAAAAAATATTCTCCGCAGGTTATTTATCCATACATCCATTCTCTTCCGCTTATCCGGGGCTGGGTCGCAGTGGCAGCATGCTAAGCAGAGTGCTCCAAACATCCCTCTCCCTGGCAACGTTTTCCAGCTCCTCCAGGGTCCCTAGGCGGTATCCATTCCAGGACACCACCCAGCAACTCCAAGAAGGCCGGGTACTCTGAACTGCCGTTCGGTGCGTAAGCCCAAACAACAGTCAGACCCTTCCTACCAGCGACTTGCAGTCGCATAGAGGTGACCCTCTCGTTCAATGGGGAGAACTCCAACACAGCGGTGCTCAGCCGGGGGCTTGTGAGTATCCCCACAGCCGCTCGGCGCCTCTCACCCTTGGGCAACTCCAGAAAAGGAGAGTCCAGTCTATGATTAAGCTACACAATATCACCCAGCACTAAATTTGTAATGAACTGCAATAAACTTGAGCTTCTGTGCTTTGATTACCCGCTATGAAACAACATTACCCTCGTCCATTTTATAATGCCTAGTCGTACTTCTGCGGTTATGTTGGTGAAAGTAAACGCATTACTCTACACTGAAAGTAATATTGTAGAGTAACTTATTACTTTCAAATGAAAGTAATTAGTAATATGTAATATACTACATTTTGAAAGTAACTTACCCAACACTGACTGTGATAAGCTGGTCCTCGATGCCAACACGTAGCTGTATTGCTGCCTTTTCAGCAGCTATGTGCATGAGGTGGCAAACACAACCGACAGTAGATATGGGGATTCTCTGCCTTTATGAATGTTGCAACTCCTTTCGTTAAGCCCTGCATTACTGCAGCATTGTCAGCTGCAAAGCTAACACAGTTGGTCCATGGTATTCCTTGTTTTTTGAGTTCGAGGTCAACAAGATTGTAAATGCCTTCTCCAGTTGATCTTCTACACTGAACAAGTTTGAGCAGCACTACTATTTTGCCAACACTGGAATCATAGACACGGACAACCACAGGATAAAGCTTGACATCACCCATGTCTGTGCTACCATCAGTTGCAATACAGTATGAGGAATGGCTCATAAGACCACTGATGCTCTGTTCACTGTCAAGGCAAGTGTTCTTACTATGGCTGCAGTTTTGGTTCTGGCACAGCCATATTGCTTGGCAGTTTGGCTATAAGGGAACATCTTTTCAAGTAATGGTCCAGCATGGTCAGCTACAGATAATAACAAATTGTGCTCAACGATGAAGTTCGTGAACAGTGTCTCTGCCTGGATTGGCCGCAAATCCTGTTCTCTGAAAAATTTTGTGTTGATCTTAGGGACTGACACTGTTATGTTTTCCATTTTCTTATGTTTGGTCCCTTCAACATGGCGTCTGAAAAGTGTATGGGGAGGGGGTTATTTATTATATTAAGACTTCTTTTTATCCATTAGTCATATTCCAATTGTCAAAAAATATGAATTAACTTAACATATCTCTCCCAGCTAGCAGGGAACGTTCCCACAACATTGGCTAACATTACCTACAAGTTCGAATAATGTTTTAAAGAAAACGTTTTAATCTAACGTTCAAAGAACGTTTTAAGGATGTTCATCATTTCAAATAATGTTCCTATAAGGTTAAATGTTAACTAAGACATAATGTTTTAACTGCAACATTCAGAGGATGTTTTGAGGATGTTGTCAGGGCCACAGATTATGTTGCAAGATAACAAAGGAAGAACATTCTCAGTGTAGCATTCGGAAAATGTGTTGAGGATGTTATTGAGGCCTGAGATGACAGAACATCTCTTATAAAATGTTCCTGTAATGTCATATATATACAAGGTAATGGTGGCCAAGGTCAAATTTATTTATATAGCGCAAACAAACAAAACAAAATAGGTTTGTGCCACTGATCAGTAGGTTGGGAGTTTGATTCCCAACTCTGGATGGGTGTAAGGAGCTGGTTATCATTAAATATTTTAAGAAGGTTATCACCCGAACAGTTTTAGAAAGCTTTTAGAGAATGTTATCCTACCTTTAAGAGGAACATTCTAGGAACAAAAAAAAAAACTTCCCGCTGAAAACATTTGTAGAACATTGCAATGTAATATTCTCAGAACGTTTTTGGAACAAAGAAATTCTAGCTGGGCTCCCTCATAACATCTTATTCCAACATGAGCACTTTGTGTTATTTTCATTCTGGGGATATACCTGAATATATAGTTAGTATTGCCATTTTTGTTGTAATTTTATCCCTTTTAATTCACAACACTACCCAATACATAAACATTGCTCTGAAAATGCATATCATTCGATGTTCAATTATTACTTGCTGATCCCTGATGACTGATGAATGCATGGTGGGGAAGCGTGTGCACTCGCTTTTTTTTTCAGCTGGAGGTGCCATGATCTGCTCCTCTCATTATGATTACGGGTTATGGGTTTGGCTGCAAAAATTAATATTATGAATACTATGAAACGTCACGTTTAACCATCTGCGACACACCGACAATATAACTTACTTTGCCAATACATAGCTACGTAACGTTAGGCTAAGGTTAACTTAACTCAATTCACAATCTCAACTTTCCACATCCCCCCCAGTCCGTTTACCTTTGCATAGTAGCTCAAAGAACGGTTCTCACTTGAGGAGCCAGCCAGCCGAAGTGAGGAGGGGAACGAGAGGGATAAAATCAAGGCCACAAGTGTTGCTCCTAGCTACTGTCCTTTGAAATGACATTATGCATTTGTCAGTCATCCCGGCTTGAGAATATGTTTTTCGTACGTGCAAGGGGAACGAATCCGGCGCTATGATTGGTCGAACTCTTTTTCTTCTTCTTTTACTTTTCAGCAGGCTAGGCGCTCGGTTGCATATTGCTGCTGCTTCTTGCTGTTAGACTTGAGTACTGCACAGTTGGTCAAACTTACAAGGTGTCACCAGCTGACATGCTCTTCCCTTCTCCACAAGCTGTCATTTGGGTAATCCGTGGTCATATCAATCAGTGTTTAATATGTTGTGTGGTTCTGGTCTTCCACACCAATCTCTTCACTCTCACTAATTGAAATTCAGACTCTATAGTCAAGAACATACAGTATGTTGAAAAAAAACGAAGTGCAGCTCATCTAGTCAGACAAGGGTGTTAAAGACATGAAGACTATAGTTAGTTTGATAAAAGGATATGGTGCAGGGTTGAGGAGAAATCCTTTTACTGGCAAGAGGTGCAGCAGCGGCACTTTTCTGGCAGATGAGCTGACAAGTCATTAGCGGTTATGGAAGTCTGAGCAAAGTGTGGAAGAAATCAGCATCTATCTCTGTCTGCCTCTATTGCTGTTACATATATTAGGACCTAATGAGCCATCAGTCATCTGCATTCTGTATCAGTCGCTCGGCCTGTAGGACCAATCTTGTCGAGGTACGCGGAAGTTGTGTGTGATGGCTCTTCAGGGATCTCCAGACTCAGGAAAACACAGATGATGGGAAAAGTTCAGCCAGAGCAGCCAAAACACAGTCCACGTGTTACAAATGAACACACACAACTGCAATTTTGGGTCCACAGTTCAAACTACTTCACAGAGTACTCAGACGGCTGATAAAAGAGGATTTGTCCGTCTTCATCTCTCAAAGGCTTTGGCCTTGTTCAACACCAACTGGGGCACAGAAAAACTGTAGAAACGCCATATACTTTGTATATTTTGGCATAAATAAGGATTACAAGTTGCAAGGACTTCGAAATGTACATTATTGGTGTTCAAAGAAAAAAATTAGGTTTTGCCAACAAACCAAGCTAACAAAAACCTTTTGCTGTGGTTCAGTACTATTTCAAGTTCTGTTAACTTGTTTCTTTAGTTATAGAATGCAGGAAAATCAATGAGTTCATTCTGTGTTTGCTTTATACCTGGCTCATCTAAGCTGTAAATTAACTGTGAGTTACATTAACTCAATGGTACTAGATACATTTGTCAGTTTCAAGTCATGTCAACTCATTTTTAGCCATGTACTGTAATTCTCTAGGGATGGCAGTTTTGGTCTGTCCGCCCACCACTTTGGTCCAGACTGAAATATCTCAATGACTACTTGATGGATTGCCATGAAACTGTGTACAGAGATTTGTGTTCCCCAGAGAATGAATCCTACTGACTTTGGTGATCCTATGACTTTTCCAGGTTTCTGATTTTTAGTGGAGTTTCTGATCTCTAACTATCTGTTCCAAATTTCATGGCAATCCATCCATTAAAGACCCCTTGAGGATCAATTCTAATGACTTTGGTGATCCACTGACTTTTCCTGTAAAGCTGTCAGGAGGTCAAAGTTTTCACTGATCCTGTAAAATATGTCAAGATCTACTTGATGAATTGGAACAACATTTGACAGACATTCATGGTTCCCGGACAAAGAGTCCTACTGACTTTGGTGATCCTCTTACTTGTAGCACCATCTTTGGCTGACATTTGTGGTTTTGAGCGAAATGTGTCAACAACTGTGGGATAAATTGCTATGACATTTGGTACAGTCCCCCTCAGAATAAATATAATCACTTTGGTTATCCTTACACTTTACCTCTAGCGCCATCATCAGGTCAAAATTTTAATTTGTCCAATACTTTGGTTTATCACCAAATGTGTGCAAAACTAATGACACTCCCATCAGCCTCAGCTGTGCTTTGTGCTTTGTGCCATTTAGCTAATGTTAGCATGCTAACATGTTAAACTAAGATGGTGAACATGATAAACAGTATGCCTGCTTAACATCAGCATGCTAGCATTGTCATACATACTGATGTCAGCATTTAGCTCAAAGCACCAGCATGCATTGCTGTGGGGTTGACATTTTACAGGATGGAGGCTTATGCTCCTTTTTATACATATACTATACATATACATGGTCTTCTCTCAGATCAGAATGAAAATACTGCAAACCATGAAGGAGGCTGCTAGCAATGCAGCAAAAGTGTGATTCGATGGCGTAATTTATGAGGAATCAGACCTAACACAGTTTTACTTGTAACAAAATAAACATTGTTGCAAATCAAGCTTAAAGGACCAGCGTGTAGGATTTAGTGACATCTAGCGGTGAGGTTGTAGATTGCAACCAACTGCATACCCCTCCCCTCGCCCCTCCCTTTCCAAGCGTATAGAAGAACCTAAAAAACCTACGGTGGCCTTCAGGTGCATTTGTGCCAGGCTTGTGGCAATTGGCGATCAGATCGTATATCGACTATTGAAGGGATGATCGACGATTGGTTTTTCCTACACCGATTTTAAGGTGGTTTTAACTAACTTATTATCAGAACTAAGATGTTATAAAATAATTCATAGAATGTTTCTCGTGGAGCAGCATGTCCGCCCTCTGAGCCCCGTTAATCAGCATGAGTGATGAGTGAATTTTAAATCCTTAATTACAAACCAGTTTGCCGTCTCTTTTCCATGGATCCGGCACCCCACATCTCCATTCTCCATATGCCTGCTCACCAAAATTTTGCTCTGCGCTCCATAAGAGTAGTTAACCATATGGATAGGATTTGAATTGTGATATTAAAGATAAGATAATAATGTTAAACGGAACATGATGCTATGATATTGTCGCACCAAGCGCAGACACACAGACTTTTAAAAGGCAGCAGTAGTTTGAATAGAGGAGACATTGCTATTTAATAGATTTTTTTAATGTTTAAATATTTTAAATAAAATGTTCATAACTCACCTCATAACCTACCTATCGGCTATCTCAAGTACCCACGATTGGACGATATGAAAATAGAAACAATCGCCCGACCCTTGGCTACCAAATTCAAGCTGTCACTTCAACCTAAAAACGCAAAAGGCCCTCTCTAGAGTTACTTTACCTTATGAAAATTAAATCTTGTGACAATGTAAAATTAAAAATTACTTTATTTAAGTTTATTTAAGTTTGTTGCCTTAACATGTTGTATTTTCTCAACCGTTTCATGTTTACAGTGTACAGGGATGTTTCTGTGTATGTACCACTGCGCATGAGGGGAAGGACCACTATAACTGAAGTATTGCGGTGGGAACAACATTTGATTGATATCGCAGACCAAATTGCGTTGTGCTCATGAGGTAATTTTTATGCAATATCAACATCCCACCCACCCCAACACACACAGAAACACACACTCTCACATAGATGTGAACAGTGTTTTTTCCTCTTCCTTCACTTTTGTTGGACTGTTAAGCCTCACCCAGTCTTGGGCTCAAGTACTTTCCACAATAGATCTGTCACAGCTGATTGATTTCTACTCCACACAGCTCCTTTGTCATTGCTATGTCATTGTTCTGAGGTGTTTTTGTCCTGATCTCAAAATAACTTCTCCTGACTTCGTGTGGCGCGTGTATACGACTTCCTATCCAGTTTTAACTCACAAGAAGTCGGGAACTGCAGCGACAGAAAGAGATAGATTCACACAGAAAATGTGCCTGCGATTGCAATACAAACACACGCATGGACAGGTGATGATGAAGCTGGTGATTTCAAACCAAATTCCACTAAAGGTCAGGGAACCATTGTGGAAAATTGGATTTAGCCTTTAAATATTTATTCATTCAATATTACATATTCTATATTTAATCATTCATCCAGTAATTATAGTGGCCTTTGCTCTGAAGATGGCACTCAGTAATGATCACCTGCTCCATCTCCTCTCAGTCACAGCTTCACCTTCTTTCACACCTTTCACGAAATTGGAGATCTTCATGGAACCGAATATTTGCTGGACTCATGACGACCTACTCGTAGTCTCAGAACTGAAACTGAGAGACCAGAGAGAAACAGGACCTGAGCCTGGATGGACTGTAAAGAACTCAAATAGACCAGAATTAAACACTCATCATTCTCTGGTTTTGTTTTCTATTTCTGTATCTTATCTTATGTGGTAGATATTTAATTAAGACCTGGATTTGAGATGTTTTCACACATCTGTGATCCATTTGACTGTGGGTCTGGGCTGAAATTCACATTATTGCTATAAAAGGTTTCCCCAATTAGCCAAATCTACAACTCACAGATGGTTTTAGCAGATTGATCCTGAGGGGGAGATTTACAGAGGATGTATGGAAGATTTTTGACTACTATAATATGTTTTCAGTGACCTTCTGTGTACATAATGTATTTTCCACAATCCTCCCTGTAGACTTGCAACATCACGAATGCCCATCCGGGGCATTAGCTGGTCCCAGTAGTTAGAATAATATGACAATCCTTAAAATAGATGTTTCCTGCATGGGCAGAGTCAGCACAAAATCAACTATTTGGTCTGTTTTTCTAATATCTTGGCTCGGGTTTTGTAATTTTGTGTTTTGTTTTGTGGCAGTGTTAGGAAACAACGATCAGTAAACAATAGATTTTTGCTCTTTTTGTGACTGAAGATTCTTGATGAGATTGTGAAAATAAAAGTTTAGGCAAAAGCAGACTTGATTCTGTTCTGAGGCTGCTCTGACAGAAGGTTGATCAAGGTTTTACTGCTTAAGAATGAATAAGATTTACTTTATGATGCAGTAATACTTGTAAAAATGTGCATTCACTTTCATTATTGAAGAGCCTTTGGCTGCATAAATAAGAGCATGATATGAAAGAGCAGTGAGACTGTGTTTGTAGATAACTTCTGATTTCTTTACTCATTGTATCCACTAAGCTTGCATTCTGTATGTATCAGAGTTAGGTAACTGAATACAAATGTGAAATTGTTTTTCAGACAAGATAAGAAAGCACCCCATCTGTATTTACATGTCTAGATGATTAATTTAAAGCTTCTTTTTCAATGTTGCTTCAGTAAGAATCAATACACAACGTCTCTGCCCTTACAACTTTCAGGGCTGCTGAAAGCAAAGAGGAATTTTGCGTTTTGATTGCCAAACAGTGTGCACGCAAACAGATCTAAATTAAATAAACTAGATGCAGGCCAAGGTTTTAAATTGTATTTAGGAGTCAGCCCTAATTGTTGCTTCTCAATGCAACCTGGTGTCTCTCACAATGCTGACGTCAGAAGAGCCGAACACCTTGCTGCTCACAACAAAGGTGCGCAATTTTATGGTGAATACAATTCAACCTTCAGTGCCCACCTGTTTGACGTGTGCCCCCACAGAGATGTAACACAGGCGATGAAACCTGCCTACATATTTATACTGAAAGAAAAACTACACACCTGGTAATTTTGACCTGAGTTGCTATTATAAAGTTTTCAGATTTTTTTATTTCTATTCTTCTTTTTATTCTTATTATTTTATTTACTTCTGTGCGGCTGCAACACCTGCATTTCCCCCCAAGGAATCAATAAAGGGGTATTGAGGGTATTGGGACATAACACAAGAGACTGAATGCAGTCATACAAGGAACTCCATAATTAAATACCATCATACAATCTTATCAAAAATGCAGACAAGATGTATTGTCATGTCTGTCTTGGGTCTTTATGACATTGATATACATATATATATACAGTATATATATATGGATGCATTTAATCATTTCAAACACTTTGATTTTCAAATGGCAATGGTTATTCTAGAAATGAGAATGTGCAATACATCCACAGTTGAAGCTAACAGAAGACAAAGACCTGTCCAAACCCTTAAATTCTAATTTCTCCAATGCACACCTATCTTACTCTGTAGTCACAGCCATCTTTACATATAGTGAAAGTCAGATTGAAAGTCAGTCGATTCCCTTGAGAGATCGTGAGCCGTCCTTTACTGGTACTCTCTGCTGGCTTTATCCTGCCATGCAGAGTGCTGCCTGCAGTGGTTTATGTTCTCTGTTACATGTAAATACAAGCATGGGGAGGGAGATATTTCTAGATCAATCACACACAACAACACACATACACACACATTATTGGACATGTGTGCATGACCAATACATAATTCATCCGCTGACAACTTATTACCAGCAACACACAGATGAGTCATTATTATTTCATGTTGCAGTCATCTCCAAAGGAAACATGCGTGTTGATTGATAGTAAGTCCACAGATTGGCTTTGCAGTCAAACATGATGTGGATGAACTGCACAATGGTATGCATGTACACGCGCACACACAGAGGAATTTATTTGATTTATTTGTCTAATTTTTTTCACCAATGGAGAAACATGTTTTTCTAGTCAGGAACATTTCTGCAGTGAAAGCCACAAAATGTCAGTTTCGTACAAACATTTTTACTTTAATCGCACAAATGTGTAAAAAGTGTGTCAGTTCGCGATCAGTAGACTTACTGCGTAACTGTGCAGGAATAACAACTATCTCTAACACCATAGTCTCTCTCTCATATGTTGAATTGACACAATATATACTGACACTTTTTTGCTGACAGAATTCAGTTTAATTGGATCCACAGAGACATATGAGACACAACAATTTGGCTTTTATATCAAACTTTTTGCTCTCATTGCTTTGGGCCCGTCCTGACAATTGCAACATTTTAAAGAAAGGGACAGTTACAATCATGTTTTGCGAAACAAGAGTCTTTTTCTCAAGATAATTGGTCAAGTTTATTTTCATTTTTGAGTCACCGGGACTGCAAGCAAAAACACAGAACAACAACACATCCCTCCACCCAAGCGTCTTCGTCTTTATAATGTTTATTTTTATCAATATTTACAGTGTACAGTGCTCTCTCTTACACTTCAAGCACAATATTTGTTCACCATCCTCAATCAAAAAGTTCACTAGGAATCTCTTTGTGAAAATCCAGTGACTGATCTCGGTCATATTTAGAAAATACCCAATACTAAATTCAGTCTATTTCTGAACTGAATCTAAATGTTTAAAAACACCAATCCTTGCTTTAATTTGCTAATTTTCTTTATCCAAAATTATACAAGTTGTTCTGTGTGGCACATTTTGCTTTCTGTGTCATGAAATATGAGCCCTGATCCGATCGGCCGTAAAAAAAAAAAAAAAAAAAAATCTGGTTGTTCCGCCATTGTTAATGTGGTGCTCTTTTCAACAATGGACTAAAAAACCTTTCTGTCACATAAAAGGACTTTACTACTCTGCACATACTGTATATTGTGTACAAAACAACTTTATGTTATGCGTTTCCCTCCACTATAAAGAATACTGTATGACTGAAAAAAATGTGAAGCTCTATGAACAATGATTGAAGCAGATTGGAGCAGTATGATGGTCGCGATTGGACATATTTCAGTTTATGTAAAACACCAAAAATCACATTTGCCAAATTGCTTTTCATCCAGTTAACCACCAGTGTGTCATATCTGAATTTTTAGTCCAAATCTGCATGAAGACAAATCAAGAATATAAATGAAGTCTCTTCACTGGATAAATTCAGGTGCTGTGGACATAGCATTTATTTCTAATTACATATATACACTTAAATATTGTTTCACCCATATTTCTCCATTGTTCGTATACATTCAATCAGGAAAAAATGTTTAAAAAAGGCAAAGAAGAGTTAGTATTGACAAAAAGGGAGGAAAGGAATGTGCATGAAAGAATGGATTTGAGGCCTGATTTACCCAATTGATGTAAAACATATCACGGTATGGTATTATTTTCTTGTTTGGCTTTGGTCTTTTGAAACCAGAATAACTTAAACATTATAGCACAGTCTCTCTGAAGATCAAAGCATCCATCCTCTGTGAGGCTAACACTGTGTGATAAGAGTCAGTGGTCTCCGGTGAATCACTCAGCTCTGCCTTTATCCTGATCTCCACGAACAAGACGTCAAGAGTCACACATGCTGAAGTCCACATTCAGTCTCATAAAAAAAATATATATATATATTTGACACGGAGGTTTTTGTAGGAGAGTACCACCAATGAGTGTCCATTGCTACAAACAGACACACAACACAAGCAGGACTCATGATGGCAGTACAGATGGAGAGATGTGAGCAGGGTCGGTGTCGAAATCACAGTCCTCCATATAAACACACACTCACACACACATATACATAAACACAAACTCACTGAACACCCCTAGAGTTTCATTTTAATTTATTTAATCATTCTTGATGTCTGAAGTCAATAAGTACTTTTTCGCTCAAGGTCCAAAAACCAATAAATATTCATTTGCAGCTGCGCAGGTTACAACATTATTGCCTGCACGGTGAACATCCTGGTCTGTGTGTGTTACTTCCTCATTCTCTTCCCACTCAGGCTGTCTCTGTTGGTGCACGATAAACACTGATCTGAAACAATGATAAGAGCAATCAGTGAGGGTTTTTCGTGCCGAGGGCTCGGAGCGGGTTGTCCTCAGACATTCGTCTCCTCCCCTTCCAGAGGGCACGTGCAACACTGCGCCTTCTCCTCCAGACAAATGTCCTCTGTGGCAGTGCTGACATGACTGGCGGCGCCTCGGTGTGGCAGGAAAGAGAACTGCAGGGTGTGTCTGCTCTTGGCGGGCCTGCCTTTCCCCGTCCCGTTGCTGTAAGAGACCACTAGTCGGCGGTTCTCTTCAGGTGCGGTGGAGCAGGAGGGGCCTCTGTCAGCTTTGCTAAGGCGAGGCGAGTCACCGCTGGGGTCGCTGGCATTGTTTTCATGGAGATACGGCAGATTGCCGGTGGCGATGCTGCCGCTCTTGACGTGCGGCGTCTGGCTGTGTGTGTGGCGGTACTCCTCATCAATGTCCTTACCCAGCTTCCACCTCTTCCACTTTTTCAGCATCTCCGACTGCACCTGAGGCATGATAGGATAGCAGAGAGAGAGGAGATGTAGATAGTGGAGAGACACATGAAGATTTGTGATGAAGATTAAATAAGACACCAAGCACTTCATTAGGCGGACGTCTCTTGCCAAATACTACATTTAAAAGTTTAGAGATTAGCAGATGGATGATGTTGTGTCCATCCCACTTTGTAGACAAAAGAATCAAGTGGAACTAGAACAAAGATGGAGCTTTTAGAGATATAAAAGGACAGATAAAGGCAGGCAACAGAACACTGATGATGAAAAATATCTAATTTATCTTCTCTACGAAGGGAAAAGGAAGGAACTGCAGCAATGGCAGAGATTAAATTAAGGTGGTGCTCGACATGAAAGCACATCTGTCTCACCTCTTTGTTGACAAAGCAGTACAGGATGGCAACCAGCAGGCCCTGAAACAGAAGGTGGAGTTTTAACATTTCAGTCATGTCAGATACTGGAAAAAAACGTTACTTCTAAAGGATTCAGCTCTAAATATTTAATGTTTTAATTATTAGCAACAAATACCCAGATATCAATTATGCATTCGTGCCATAGAACTCTATTGTTGTCCAAAAAGAAAAAAATTTAAAACTTGTGAAAGAGCCAGAATTTTTTCAGAATAAACTATACTGACCATGTTGATCACAATGAAGTAATATGCCACCCAATGCACCAGTACGGGTCCTTTATACCTGTATGTTTATAATGAGTTCTGTGGCACAGAGGCATAAGCTATGTCAGCCTACACGTGCACTACTTAGTAATAGGATGAATTTATTATTTAGTTTAGGTCTTAGTTTAAAGGTACTACTACTAGTGGCGCTAGTGGTGAAGCAATGTATTTATGAATGATACCTGTTTTGTATGTTATCATGCACACATACGAGGACGCGGGTGATGCGATACACATTCCAACCAATGATTTCACACTATTCCTCTGATCTACAGGTGGCAGTAATGTACCAAGGAAAGCAGCAAAGTGCCAAAAAAGGCAGGGAGCAAGAAGACTGCTAGCAAGTAAACACTGATGTAAAAAAGGTTTCAACATTTTCAAAATAATTGTCTTCGTAGATGTTTTATGAGAAAAGAAAACAGCATATTTGTTAGACTTCAAGGATTCACCCAATATGTTTTGATGAGTAACATTGAGCGTAAACAGAAACTTTGTTTACAATAAAACTCCTCAGGGCACCTTTAAATATTAATACCATTCATTCATTATTCATCCAGTTGTACAGTCATTTACTCCAGGTCCATCATTGCTCTTTCTCAATCTCTAAAAAGCCTCAGAAAAGAAAAAAAAGACATACAGAGAGAAAACACAGAGAAGTGTGAATAAGTGCGAGTTAGGTTTCACGTAAAGTTGAGCTCTCACCTGGAAAGAGTTGAACAGCAGGTCACAGAAGAGGCGAATGAGGCGCAGCATGGAGCCTTTAGGGACGGACTCGTCGATGACGAAGGTGAAGAGGATGGCGTGAATCCCAAGTAGGGGAATGAGAGTCAAAGTGGACTTTGCTAATCTGGACCACAGGAGGAAAAGGGAAATAGGGAATAGTTGTAAAAATTAATTTACAAGAACCCAGAAGGGTCAACCACAACTTATTTTACTTCAGTTTTTGGTCCTATACACCTGTCATTAAATCTTATGGAGAATTAACAGTATACTATAACCACAAAATATTAAGCTGTACAAACATATACCAGGAGAGAAATATATAAGTACAAGTTGGTAAAATGTTCATTTTTAAGATTTTAAAGCAGCTACAGTATAATCAGTGTTTCTATATTGTTTCAATGGATCACATGACTACTTGTAAGTGAAAGGCGTCGCTCGTAGTGATGAACCTATAGACAATTATCACCCAACTCCAACACCCAAGAAATAGTTCTCTCACCTGAACTTGTAGTCGGTGTATCTCATCTGATGAGCTCTGAGTTTAGACATCAGGATTTTGATAATTCGGATGAATATGAAGAAGTTAATCTGAAACAAGAAGAGGAGTTAAATGGATGTAAACAAAAATGCAAAATATGTTCTGTAGATTTTTAGATGACATAATGTGTAAGAGAAACAGAGACTCCCTAAAATGTCACAAGTCTTTCTGTGCTCTGTTGGATTTGAACTGGCCACAGACACACACACACACACACACACTCACACATGCATACAAATACACACACAAACACACATTGTGATCCAATGCAGAACCCTCTCCGATGACAGAGAACATTAATTATTATAGCACTCAAGTTATTAGCGCTCCAAATTTGGTAACATGTGTATGTTGTCTTGACAGATGTGTTTGTGTTTGTGTGAATGTGTGTGTGTGTGTGTGTGTGTGTGTGTGTGTGGGTTTGAGTGCACACAAACACAGTTTATTTAGGTGTGAATGTGTGTGTGCGTGTGAACAATAGTTGAACTGCAGGGTTGTGTTTGGGATTGTTGGAGGATGACATATGACGTTACGTCTGTTACACAACCATACAGCCATTATAAGGGGAATTTTCCACACAGCACATATGAATGACTGTCCAGGAAATGTACGGGTTTATGAATATTTTAGTGCGTGTGTGTGTGCGCACGTACGCTTTCCCATGAGGTCACAAAGGTCACTACTGTTAATGTGCACTTGTGCTCATAAGTGTGTCCATCCATAATGTTGTTTGTTTCTATGGGAACAAGAGGCAGGAAACACACAAGAGGAATTTCACAACTTATTTCTGTGCAAGAGACTATATAAATGATCATCCAGCTATGTATGTTAATCTTCCAATTTAGGGTTGGAATGTTTGGGAATTTTATGAATAAATTTGATTTCAATTTCTTGAGGTCAAAATGTGTGATTGTTAGTATAATGAAGATGTTAGCAATTTCATCTAAACAAGTATTTTTATTATTCTAGACCCCCACAAGAGGTCGCAGGATAAATCTGAGAGGTCGCGAGATGGTTAACAAGATAGGACAACAGAAAAGCTAATTTCCGCTTCACAATAAAAAAAAAAGAGGTCAAGACTTTAATCTTAATTTTATTTCTTGTGAATTATTGTTTATTTTGTATCTTCTCAGGCCTCTAACAGTTATTCAAATAAAACAAGGGGGAAAAAAATACTTCAAACGTGCAAAAGAGCAAACTTCAACCAGTTACTGACTCAAATGAAAAACCTTTTACAAAAAAATAAATAAATCAATAAATAAAAAATCTGCATTGACATAAATGATTGAAAGAAAGTGGAGTTACTTTTTGACTGACTCAGCAGAATCTGGGGGTGACAGAACAGCATTTTAGGGTGCGTGACTAACATTAGCAGGTTTGTATTTGCACTTGTCACTACATGTGGAGGTATGTACCTTCCAAACAAACTTTTAGTGGTGCATTGAGTGGTATCACGCACATCACAAAACACACATCTGAAATAGCTACAAACGCTCAAAAACAATACAATCTCAAATAACTTCCCAAAGCTCCCAAGAGAAAACAACAAAGATAACCCCGGGGGTAACATGTAAAAACAATTACACAGCAAACAAGATGATATACCACAAAGGTGGAGTTACAGTTGATCAAATTTCTCTGATTGTATGTCCTACCAGTTTTGACATTGGGGCTTAGAGGAAATAACTACAGTTCTGGGATTAAGAATTGAGGGAAGTAATCTCTGAATGACACTCATTATCTCCCACCTGTTACACCTGTCACCCAATTAGGACACACCCCTGAATGAATGTATAAAAGGGTCAGGCCAGATGGTGCTATGCCATTGACCAGACATGGTCTCTTCATTTAAAACCGTGATTAAAGTTGCAATCACACCAAAAAGAGACATTCACACGTTCCTGCGAAATACTGTAGGTGGATGCTTGGTGACGTAGTGACTACTCGCAAAACTAATTGGTGAACTACTGCAGCTGGCCAGCTAACTGTTAACTCGCTAGCTGGCTAGGGCAGACTATCGCCAGTCAGTCACAATAGCTCCTTCAACATTGCACACCACTTCATTCAATAAAAAGTGGGAAAATAAAGCTCATAGCACTAATAAGCTTGGTAACGGTCAGTTAGCAAACCGTGTTAGCTCCTTAGCTTAGCTAAATGGACCGTAAGTTCATGCAGTTTAAAAGACGTACTTGTACCAACGATTCCTGTCTCATTACTATTTGGAAACTTTTGTGCAACAGTTTTTACTCCAACAGAGGAGGTTAAATAAAAGTGGGTAGTGGACTCTCTGGCTCTCCGTCCCCTCAAAGGTCTGCTCTGGTCTTTTGTTGAACTGGTACCAACCAGTAAACATATGCAACCGGCGATGAAGGGTCACAAGTAGACACAGCTTCTTTTAAGGAGTCACAAGTTGGTTGGGAACTACTGCTATAGACTGCCATGGTGCATCCTCCCAACCATTTTTTTCTGCTTTGTTCAAAAATAAAACAGTGACTTTTACCAAGACCAGTTAGGTTAACTGCCTTCCTCCTGAGGTTTCTTCCATTTTTTTACCCGTTAAAGAATTTTTTCCTTTTCTTTTTTTCCTTATCCAAATCTAAGTCTTCCCCAGGAGATCTAAAATCAGCCCAAACCAGTGCTCAACGTGGGTCTGTACTCACCAGTATGCAGTAGGCTACTGGCACTTGTACCGTAACTTTTTCTTGGTACTCTTTTCTGCCCTCTCCATATCAGGTTCTCTGGGCGATTCATAATGGCCGTAAATAAACTGCATTACCCAGGGGGCACTAGGCTACGTGACGCTCACCTGTTCCCGTTCTCGCCTGCCAGCTTTTCTCTGTCGGCAGCTAGTCTAAATAAGTTACATTAACCTTACAATAATGTTGGCCTGGCTCCAAAAGGGCACAAAGAGATCACGAACAGAGTCAGGCGATGACACCAGGGGATTTCTCTTATACAGTGTAGTGTATGATTGGACAGTTATCTCAAGGAAATTGAATCGAACGCAACTGGATTTTTGGTTTTGTCTGTGAAGACGTTTCACCTCTCATCCAAGAGGCTTCATCAGTTCGTGCTCGTTTGACCAGGCTAGACTGGTCAAAAGTCCAGTTGCGTTCGATTCAATTTCTTTGAGATAACTATGACCTGGATGAATGAGAATATTCACAGGATGATTGGACAGTCTTTCTGATGACAAAATGTGCTTCGTCTTCAAGCACTGGCCCAAACAATTTCCTTTTCTGAACATTGGGCTGATTTGATTCATTTCTACTCCATAATATCATAGTTTGAAGATTTACTTATAATTTACTTAGAATTACTATACGGAGGGGTATTCTGTTGACAATCTAAAATACTCAGTGAAGAGAGATCGTGATGCTTTTGATGTACAAGAATGGATGCTGGGAAACTGTGAAATTCTTTACAAAAGAAAAAGGCAAGAATTTCCAATCTTAAGTGAACTTCTTACTCCAACTCTACTTCCAACAACTGCCTGATCTACACACTTTCAAAGAGGCACACATGCACTCAAACACAAGCATATCTCGTTTCACAGCAACATCTGCCAAGACACAGTTGCTGAATGTTAGCTGCTGAGTGTGTGTGTGTGTGTGCATGTGCGTGTGTGTGTGTGTGAGCATCTGTAGCTCGATCACATGCCAGCACACTCTGGACTTGATTTTCCTTCATCACATTGTTCAATATTAAACTGCCAGACAGAGAATATGAGGGTTAAAATACAAACAGACAGTCTTACCAGATAAGCAAACAGTATAGGAGAACGGATGATCCACCAATATCCCATGTTAATATTCCTCTCCCAGCACCTACACACACACACACATTTTACATTGTAACTTATTGCTGTTGTCATTGCGTTTCAAAGAGTCATCATATACTCACACACTATAATATGAATTCTCACAGGTCACACATCTAAACTGCCTTTCATTTAACGCGACAGTATAATGAAAAGCAACTTACTCCTCGTTCTCATACAGATACTTCACTGTGATCCACGGCAACACAAATATGAGTGGTGCACCTGAAAATGACAGGCAAAATGTGAAAGTGAACAGACTTCTGAGGAGTTGACAAACACAGTAAAACTTTCTAACACATAAAGTTGCAGATTATTCTGGTAGAACATTCACTCCAAAGTTTCATTTTTAGTACACACAACTGATGTGTGTAACAAAGTACAGTTTGAGCTATATTTATTCTTTAACCCGCTTATCACGATGGCATGATTTTATTATATCACTACCCACGATACAGCATTAAATATTGTTTTCTTATGATCATGAGTTTAAAATCTCATTATCTCAAGACACATATTTCTACTCTCCTCTAACTTGAAATATGAAAATGTCTGCTGGTGTCTGAACTTGATTAGAGTAGAATTTAATCTGTTCATAAACTTGCTCTCTTCTTTGGACATTATCAGTCCTGGCAGGCTACAATGACTCGCTAACGTCAATTGGACAATTCAGTTAATACTGTGGCAACACCATGAAAACAATGTTTGAAATCTCAAGATAAACTATATAAATAAATTGTAATCTCAGAATAGCATGCTGAAAACGTAATCACAAAGTCATTATTTATTTAAAGATAATTAAGTTGTGACCTGAAGAAAACAGGTCTGGAAAGGTAAACAAAAGCTGCTCTGCTTATGAATGTTTTTATTATGTGCCCTGAGGATTCATACATTTTGAAATAACATATTATTAAAACGAGTAGCAGATAGATTCATCTATGTATGTCTTACATCTCATGGTAATGTATTAGATATCCCACAGTCTTCACTTTAAAGGGGAACTCTACTGATTTTACACATCAAAGTTTGTTTACAGGTCTGGAGGAGTAGTACTGCATATGTGAAAAAAAATGTATAAAGCCTTTTGTGACTCCAGAGGGAGCTGTGTGAAATCTGAACAAATCACCCCAAGTGATGACACTTGAGTCCGCGTCGGTTGGGTCTGAAGGCAACAAGTTTGAAATTGAAAAAAAATCTGGGGGTGTGGAGTTAGAAAGAAGTGAGCTCACCAGACCTCTGTAGCTCCCCATCTATGCTTGAGGCTACATTAGTCGCTACTAGCATCACACACCCGAACCCGGGTGGGTTGCATTGTGGGTAATGTAGGCGCCAGGTTTTGACAAGGAAGAAGACGATATCTCTGGTTCTACTGCATCGATTTTGATAAGTTACAAATAAATCTGCCACAATGACGCCTGCACCATCTCTCACTCTCCCTGTCTCTACACACAATAGTCTCTATGCTTATATACTCAGCTTGCGTTGATATTTCAGAGCCTGTCGTACCACACCTGTCCACTAGATGCCCTCAGAGATGTTTATCACTTCACTGATTTACCTTACTCATCCTGAGAACAGTCACCTGTAAATACAGCTGTTCTGTATTTGCTCATTAGTCTGTTTACATACCTGTTAACCATTCTTGTACCTGACTGACTTCCTGTTGCTGATGACTGCGTTCCTGTTAACGCCTGCTTGACAGAGCCTGTTTGCCACAACTGATCAACCTGAACACTCTGCCTTTGGGGTCAGAATCCTGTTTACTCTCCTCACCAAACTGACCAATATTAGTCTGTCAGAAAAGAACAGAAATATAACTTTTTCTATTTCTGTAATAACCAGAGCATCGAGTTGTTGCGTAACAGTTGCTGTTCTTACCCCAACCAATGGCCAGGTAGATGTAGAAGTACTTCCTCTCGCTGAACACGGTGATGACTAGCAGGCTGTGCAGGTAGATGCCCTCCACCAACAGCCAATAGTTGTTGGCCATCACGCTGTACTGCATCATCACCATGGCACCACGGCACCACGTCACAGCCTGATACACGACACAGGACAGGGGTGGTGAGGATACAAACAATAAGCCAAGGTGACACCTTCTCTAATAGTACAAAATGTTGCTTTAAATCCAAGCTCCGGTCACGGCCAACAAATTCTCTGCTTCAGCTCAGGTGAATTAACTCTGAGTCTGACTGCAGAAGAACAGACTCAGATCTTGGCTTACAACAGCAGTTCACAGTCAATGACTGCTGGTACTGCACATTAACTTTTTGATTCTGGCATTCACATATATTTTTCTCTTTGCTCACAATCCTTCACAGCAAATAAAGTAATAAACATAACCGTAAATACATTTCCAATGTCTCTTGCACCTTGGCACAAAAGCAACAAATCACATTTACAGTGCATTTTTAATTGCTTATTACTTATACTTAATGTGGATTGATGCAGACATGGTGCCATTTGTACCATTTTATATGTGATATACTGTACATTCCTCCAATGCAAATGTACTGTAGAGCAGTTTTAGCACATCATTTCTGTTTCACAAGTTTTATATAACGTTGGATGTCTGACTGTCAATTCAAATAGAGATATTCTCATTCATAAGATTTATTTCCAGGAAATGACACTCAAAACATCAATTACTGGAAGAGGGTCTCAACACATAATATTTGGGAGAAGAGCTCCTTTTCTTTATCACAGATTTGACGTGTCCAGACACTCCCAATCAATACCTAATCAGTACCTTATTAAGTTATGTGTGTCATGGCATTAGAATTTAAAACCTACATTGAATCGCTGGGATGTCCAAAAATTGGAAAAATACAGATATTCAACAAATATGGGGTAATCTCTGAATGTGAATGTGGCGCAACCCTGTGTCTCACTACTATTACTATTATTTCCATATGCACTATTCTGCATTTACTGTACATGTCCAAGCAACAGCGCAAGAAATAAGGTGATGTTCATATACTGCAGGAAAAGGTAAGGGAGTGGAAGTTGAGGTAGTAGACGAGCACTACGAGTGTGTGTCTCCTCACAAGTAGTCACTTTGATATTTCTTTGATATTTTTTAACAAGATCTTTGCTCTTTCCCTTCCATTAATCAAGTGGTTGTAGTTGCTAAAGTTTAACCATAACTTAACCACACTGTCGACGGAACATCTGATGATAAATGAAACATGTTTGCAGTGAACATTTCCTTTAAAAATATATTCCTCTCATGCTAAATAGCTGCCCATGAACACAATTCATAGCAGATGAGGTTGGTGGTGTGTTTGCTCTGACCGGTATGCTGACCCAGGCTTGTGTCTGGGTGTCACTGCTGCTCCTGGGGTCCAGTGTGAGGGTCAGCAGGGCATCTTTAACCAGGATGGAGACAGCTCTCAGGATGAAGGAGGCAAACAGGTTCATGTGGATGTTGTTCCTCATACAGTGGAGCTTCCTGGTGCAGAGGCGACAGTGCATCTTTCATATGTTGTATTCACTACTCTGCATGCAAGTTCTTTTTCCAGTCTGTGCATCCCTTGCATCCTATATTTTGTGCTTTCCACTTTTGTTCTTAACATTTTTTCCTTCTTTATTCTCTCCTTCCTTTTTATTCCATCATCCTTCCCTCCTCCGTTTCTTCCTTCCCTCCTTTCTTCCTCCCTGTTTTTTCCTGACTGTTGCCTTCCTGGGTTACCTCCTTCCATTTTTCCACTTTTTTTGCATTCATTGCTTCTTTTGCTCTTCCTTTGTTCTGTCTTATTTCTCTCTCTCATCCCCTTCTTTCTTTTCTTGCTCCTTTCTTTTTCCTGCCTTCCTTTGTCCCTTCCTTTCCACCATCTTTAGTCTTTAGTTCCCTCTTACTTTTTTCCATCGTTCTTCCCCCCTTCATTTATTTTCATTCTTCTATCCATTTCTTCCCCCGTCCTTCCTTACCCTCCCTACCCTCTTTCCCTACTTTCATTTCTCTTCTTTTGTTCTCTGTTATTCTTTTTCTCTATCATCCTCTTTGTTCTCTTCTTCCTCCTTTCCTACTTCCTGCCTTGCTTTCTTATTTTCTTGGTTCCCTCTTTCCTTTTTCTCGTTTTTCTTCACCCCCTTTATTTATTCAATCCTTTCCTTTTTTCTTTTCATCCCTCTACCTATTTCTTCCTCCTCCTCCCTCCCCTCTTTTCTCCTCATACATGTTGTACCTGAAGGTGATGAGGATTCCCAGGGCCAGAAGCAGAGCTCCGAGAGAGAGCGAGTAGCCCACTGTATACATGATCCGTAACTGACTGAGGATGCGGCCATACTGCTGCTGCAGAACCAACAGGAGAGACAGAGTCAGTTACTTCCATGCATTGCCTTCATACAAACACACACACACACACACACACACACATTGTAGATTAAATTTGGCACAAAAGATGTAAAAAACATCCTAAGGAGAATTTGAACAGATTGGCTCACTGAGTCATTTCAGATCGTGTCAAGTTAAAGCGTCATGTCAGTCACAGTCACAATATCGTCAAACCATCTGCCGCTGCAAGCAGCTTCAAACATGGTAACAGTTACTTCACAAGGCAGGCCTGACCCCCC
>NTHP01000585.1:68855-113768 GCA_003416845.1 Oplegnathus fasciatus
CCCCCACACTCGCACACAAACATGCACACTCAGTTTTATACACAGACATGCACACACAAACACACTGTACTGTATACACACACCTCACCAGGGTCGTCCTCACATTCGCTGGTATTCTTTTGCGCCCATTGACCATCTTCATTGCAGACTCTGTGGACCAGACCCTGCTGAACTGTTCACACAGAGACACATTATGCGATTTTATATTAGGATGGCATGTGCACCTCCCATCGCTCAGGCAGTAAATGCCCACGCAAACAATTTCCATCCATCCATTATCTATACTGCTTATCCTTTTAGAGGATAAGCAGGGGTGCTGGAGCCAATCCCAGCTGGCATTGGGCATTGGGCGAGAGGCAGGGTACACCCTGAACAGGCAGACAACACACAACCACTCACACTCACACCTACAGGCAATTTAGAATCACCAATTAACCTAACCTGCATGTCTTTGGGTTGTGGGAGGAAACAATTTGTTTATACGTAATTAAATAAATGTTTGGTAACATTATCTTATCTGAAGCAAATTTAGTAATTATTGATCATTAAAGTTCATTACCGATCCTGTAAACAGTCAAAAATCTTTAACTCAACATCCACTTACTAACTTTTTCCGGAGAGTTCAACCTCATTTTGCAGTCTTCCTCAGCAGGTGGTGTTTGCTAAGTTGTTGCTAGGTCATGCGAATAGTTCATGCCAATAAAAAGCTAGTAAGTAGACCTTGAGTTAAAGGAATAATTCGACATTTATAAAGACATATATACAGAGTTAAATAAGAAGATTGACCCCACTCTCATGTCTGTACGGTACCACCAGCAGCCGTTAGCTTAGCTTAGCACAAAGAGTGGAAGCACGGGGAAACAGCTAGTCTGGCTCTGACCAGTTAAAGTTGTGGTTTTATGGTGGGGTTATATGCCAGACTATTTCCTGGAGTCTCCGATAGCTGCCTAGGACCTGCTCTTGGACATGAAATAATAGGTCTCTGGCACTCTGCAGTTTCAAACTCACTTTCACACCTATTCAGAGCGTCCAAACCACCAGGAGGGCCGTTCATGCTATGAACTACTGTAACACTGTCAACTCTGAGACACAAGCCTGCACACCAAGGGCAAATGACTCAGAAAGCTCCGTAAGACAGATGCGCTTCTCCCAAAGACACCACTCTCAGGTTGATGGTTGAGTGATATCTAACTAATATTTGGCCTTCACATTCAAATGAATGCCTCATCCATTCTTTGAAACCACTGTACACTCTATTCAGTGCAGTATTCATCCAAACGATTGCTGATTTCTTTCACCCCACTGACTGACAAGGACATATGATGCGCTGTGTTGCCATTGCAAAGCATTTTCCATTCACTCCACAGAATGACTTTAAATAACAGCGCTTTGAGAGGCTCCTTCTCTGAGGTTCTACTCTCGTATCTTGTCACTGGATGGGTGCTGTGTCCTTGCATTTCTCAAACAAAATGACGTCAGGCCTACCTGGCAGGTTAGAAAAACTCTCCCATCCACTGCTGTACTTCACATGCAGCTGTGTTGAAGAGGAGCTCTAGATTGAAAAAGGGGATAGATTCCGTGCACAGCTCTTGGAATTAATTTTTTCTTTTAATTCAATACATCGTTTTAATGTTCCTGAAAATTATGTTGTAAGTTGTAGTATGTAATTTCATGTACCAGGACTAGACATTTACATATTTACAAAAACAGTTTCTGTGAATGGAGTGAGTACCAGCTCTTGTGTCACAAGGTGAGCCTGTTAGTTTAGGCGAGTAGTGTATCATGGATTGTTTGTAGCCTTAGTTTTGTTATAGGCTATCGAGTTTCTACCTGTCCGTCTACAGTGTGTTTGGTCCAGTCTATCATCTCCAATGTGTCTAATAATCCCAGTTTAACCTGCAGGGGCCGTATTCGCAAACATTCTGAGAATACTCTCAGAGAGCTCCTAACTTAGCCTGAAAATTTCTAGCAAGGAGTCTGAGCTTAGAAGTGATTTAGGAAAATTCTCAGAGCAACTCTGAGCAAGGAAAGGACAAAAACTTTTACCTTAGTGAGGAGGTAGGGTTGACCCCGTTGCTAGGTATGACACATTCCTTTAAAAGGTGTGATTGGTTGATCAAAAAAAGAAATACAGATGCACTCTTAGTGATAATGAGCACAGAGCAGGCAGTGAAATTGATAGTTGATAGTTGTTATATTTATTTGCTTACGTTTATTTACCATGCCCGTAATTTTAGTACTTAATCTATATAATATTAACTGGGGGAAAATGGCTCAGCTTTCATCAGTTGTGATCGCTGAAGTCTTATAAGTATCGGCGTTGGTTGGCACGTAAATCTACCATAAAACAGCAAAAGTCAGAAACTGGACAGAGGAACTTTATTAGTTCAATTATTTGACGAGCTTAAAACCATTTTAAGAGGAAAATTCGGCCCCGGTGTTACAGGACAAGAGGCAGGTGGGAGAAGAGCGCAGCAGATTAACGCCCCATTCCCTCTGGTTGTGCGCACCAGTGAGGAGTGCATAAAGCTGTGGGATGTGTTGCAGTCTAAAGCGAGAGGGATGTCAAAGGGGATGGCTGCCCAATATCAAAATAAATACGTAAATAAATTAGTTGTGATCACTTGTGAGAGCATCTTTAATGAGATCGACCACAAACATGATCCCTGCACTATCTAATCTGTAGCGTTTCATTAACTCACTGTCATTCAGCGTTTAAGGAATATTTCTCCTACATTTTTGTCTTTCTGCCATTTTCTCCTCTGCTTAGGGTTAGGGTTAGGGTTAGGGTTAAGGGCTAAGATGCTTTGTGAATAACTTTTATCTTTACCAGGATCTAGTCTTAACTTTAAGGGGAAATTCTTAGAAAACGTCATAATTCTAAGAATTTTCTTAGAATTTTGTCACTAAGAGCAACTCTTAGTACTAAGAAGCTTTATGAATACGTCCCCTGGAGTTTTCTGCTGGCCAGTGTTATGTGTTTTGGTGCCACAGAGGAATTTAATTCTCAACAAGTGAAAAGAATCTCCCAACATCTTTACCTCAAAAAATGTCATCTGTCAAGTGGCCAAGAAATGCAGACAGAATTACATCTTTGTAAGATGATGACAAGACCACAAAGACCATCTGGAAAATACGGTCATAAATCTTTCTGTGGTCACAGAACTGGCTGTTTAAAAGAACAATGTGAGTACATAATTGAAAATAAAATGAGGTATTGACTTTAACCAGAGTTACTCAGCTGAAAACTTTGGAAATCAACAAATCAAAGCTGAATTCTGTGGTTAGTGTGTGTGGATTCTTTTTGAGACCATAGAGTTGAAGAGACTCGTAGGCTGTGAATTTGTCATATTTGCTCTATTCACTATAATTAACTCAATTTAAAAAAGTGATGACTTCATATTTGCTGGTTATTTTGACTATTACTTTAAGGTAAAAATATCTTTAACAGATATTAGACACAATACATGTGCTGACCAAGTTTTATACATTGTGTTTATTATATTCAAAAATGCTTTATCTATATATAAAGCCTTTTTTAATATAATAAACACACAGGTGGTTTTACCTTAAAAGCACTCTACGGAGTTTTTAACTGGTTATGAAACAGTCTCAATTTAATACCGATGCCTCTGTATGACCTACATAAGCAAAAGAGACCAACAGCGAGAAGATTGGCTATTTCTATTAGTTTCTAATAGTTATTCTTAATGCCTGCCAGTGGGTCGGATTTTTCCGCGACATCAGACTAAACGGCGCTGGGGTTTGCTCTGGCTGAATTCCAGTTGCTTCAGCCGCTAACTGAAGGTCTGTCTCCGGAGCTGCCGCCCGCTCTCCTCCCGAGGAAATAGTGTCCTTGCAGCAGGGAGTGAAACGGAGGGAACACGTAACCTAACGTTAGGTGAAACACTACTGCCTTTGTCCACCGGGACCACCAAAATCAACACAAAATGAAAAGTTCCACAGAGTTGCTTTAAAGTAAAAGTCAAAATAACCAACAAAAATTAAATTATCACTTTTTGGCTGGACCGCAGAGGGCCAACCCTTCAAATGCAAAAGTCTGTCACTGAGTGAGTGAGTGAGTGAGTGAGTGACTAACTGACTGAGTGAGTGAGGAAGTTACATGATTGGTCGGCCGAGTGGTGGAGTTTCCTCATTGGCCGTTGCTCTTTCAAAATTAATAGGCGGGAACATTAGTTACATACGTACACTATGAGTACAGGCATTGCCCTCCAAAGCTACCGCTGGTATTACGGTTGGATAGTGCCAATTTCAGAATTATCAGGAGAAGGGGAAGGAGCAGTCTACCCTTCCGTCGCTGCCATACTGTGTGGAGTTTTGAATGGGATTGATTGGGACTGCAGACGAGAGACCGGCGGCGACGTTAAGGCGAGTGCATTGAAGGAACGTCTACTGGCAACGTCGTGACGGCGGCGTATATCAGAAATTCCCATAAAATATATAAGTATAAGTAAATATATATTTCCTCCTGTGACGTAGGCTAGCGGGTTTGTGAGGGAGGTGAGTCTCTCCAGGTGTGAGACAGAAGTACCTGTATGGTGCGGCAGCCACAGAAAAGTACATGCTATTAATGGTTGTTAAGTTACTTTAGTCAGCCATAAAGTGTCTGGATGAGCTCAGGCTGCAGTATCATAGTTACTGAAAGGCCGTGTGTAGTTCTACGGCATCTAGTCAGCAGCGACGAGGCAGGCTGAAGTCAATTAAAATAAAACCAGAGGTCTCCTAACTCCGGTTCGGAGCCACAGATCTGGAAATGTAACGTATGCAGTCACGTTAATCACGGAATCGGGCTTCGGTAACGTTGACATGAGAGTAACATACCCGTTGCAAAGCAACAACAACTGCGTATGTATTGATAAAGTGCATCAGATGATTGATGGCAGAATGTTTTTTTCACTTTTGCGATTTTATTTTTGCTGTGGTGGCAAAACTACCAGAGAGAGGCGGAGACGATCGTTGCAGACGGTAACAGTCCAGCACGGAGCAGAGTAGGAGACAAACAAGAAATCAGCTGTGCAGGGAGTGAGGGGCAGCGCAAAGTTTAACACCCCAAATAACAACCACTCTGACAAAACACTCAACACAGAGTGAGTCAGAAAAACGAGAGACATCCTGCAGATAGAAACGAATGAAAGAGCAGGGAGTTAATAGATCATTAGAATAGTTATAATTAGAATTAGAATAAGTTACATCTTAAGATATGAGTGGAAAGTTTTGTTCTTGCAACTGCATTTATAACATTTTTTTAGTCAAACATAGCTTAACCATGTATATGCTACCTCAGTACACTTTAAGAACAAATATTACTGGGACCACTACAGAAAATTGCAGAGGAACATTTAATATCCAGGAATTCACATTATAGACACGACCGCTGACTATGCCTGTAACAATTTGGTAACAATATAGTACATTGGCCATACACAGTCTAGCCATATACTAGGTTTTGACCTAGTCTTGTTTAAATTGAGTGTGTAAAAGCAGGTGTTGCAAAATCATTGTAAAATATAATTGGCGCAGTTTGGACATGGAAGTTCTTGACTTAGAGACAGTATGTGTGACAAATGAATCCACTCAAATGTCCCTTTACTTGCTTTTTAGGAGATTTCAACTGCATGTGGTAATCTGATGACTCTGTGAGATGTGGTTCCAAAGCTGCACAAAAGCTAGAAAGTGGAGCTTTAAGTTGAGTTTATTTTGTCACAAATTATAATTGTCTTTAATTTTGGAAATACAGAGCTTTTGACACTTAAAGCAGCATTAATAGGTTTTTGGGCCCCTTGGAAGCTGCGCAACAAGCTGTAAACACAACACTGACATCTCAAGTTTTTATGGTGAACCGAGTCATGTTTCTGGCAACTTGCTGAAAGTAAGTCCAATATTCATTCTCTTTTTAGCTCTGTTTTGGTCTCTTTTTTTTTGGTTTATCAGAGCTTGGCTTCCTGCTGCTGCTGGAAACGATGGTGATGAGAGTGCTGAGAACCAAAACAGTAAATTTGCTGGCTCAAAAACCAAAATAATCAGCTGAAAGACGTTAAGATGCTCCTTCAACTTGAGGGCAACAGCAGAATTGGGTGATCATTTTCTGTAGATTTGTCACTAGCAACCCCTTTCACATTACACATAGATATTTGATCCATTGTTAATATAAAAACATTGATTAGAGTAGCTTTAAATGTTTGTATACTTTGCATAATTATGCAGTTCAGCTGCCACAGTATTCATTTCTCTTGTTGCCTCTCTTATATTCTGTCTCGCTTAAGCATCTTTGTAGACACACACCCCACATATACTGTGCACACACACTCACAGACAGACCTTTACGGTACCATGGCAGGAACCATGGGCAGGAGACACTGACAGTGGTCCCTGGGAGTCCATCAGGCCAGCAGGCATACAGGTCAAAGGTCCTGTTACACACCAGCCCTGCATTGGAGAGCAGATGTGTGAAATCTGTGTTCTTGGTTTTCAGTAGGCCAGGCTCACTTCACTCTCCTGTACGCATCTTGTTCAGACATGAGCTCATGCTGGGAGGAGAGGGGCTCACCTGTGGCGGGGGGCGTGGTGTTGAGGTAGTCCAGGCACTGGTCTTTGTAGCTGCTCCACTGCTCCTTCACAAGCTCCAGGGAGTTAGTAGAGGAGACCTGCAGGAGGAGGAAACTTCCTGAAGCTCAATGTCAAGTTTCAGCAACGCCATCATAGTCTCCCCCCATCAGCAAGCTCCTGCTTTAAATTTGTAGACTCTCAGTAACAGTCAGAGTGAGAGTGTAGTGGATCTCAGTCTGTGTGTGGGTGTGAGAGAGAGAGAGAGAGAGAGAGAGAGAGAAGCTGTGAGTCGTACCTTTGTGCAGCTGCGGAGCATAAGCAAGGCCAAGAGGAGACACACCTGGGACATCCCACTGATGCTGGGAGGATGGGGGTTGGTGGGGACCAGAACACAGAGGAGGCCCGGCACATGAGGCGGTCTCGGCCCTGTCTCACCGTGTGGCCTGCACACACGATATGGAGAAGCTTGTTAGCAGGAAGAATGTGTGTGTGTGTGTGTGTGTGTGTGTGTGTGTGTGTGTGTGTGTATGTGTGTGTGTGTTGGCGGTGGTCTGAACTACAAATGAAAGGGAGATGGAGTGAAATAATGAAGATATCAGGAATCAATAAACTGAAAAAACAAGCAACAATAAGTGATACACTGACTCACATGCGCTTAAACACATATCACAGCTGTGAGATGAAAACCATGTATCTCCACAATGCCTGATAAACGAAGACCAAAAAGACCACTGTTTATTTGGTTTCATTGACACAAAAGCTTGAGTTATTTGTCATCCTGCATGGGATACCCTGACTGAAGTGACAGTTAACAGTTTTCACTCACAGCATTGAAAAAACAACATTCATACAAGCGTTTCTCAAAACATTTATTGTGAAATTGCTGCAGAAAAGCATCAATCATGGGAGCTCCACAGATGATTGGATGATGGGATTGGACAGCGGGGGGAAGTGGGTCAGAGGAGAGGATGGTGCCTTCAGAGAGAACACGCTACGCTTACCCACATCTAGAATACCTTATTTAGAGTATGTTGAATGAAATCTAGGACATCGAATTCTATTATTGTAAACACCTGGAATTGGTTGTGTGTGTGTTGATATTCATGGCAGGTGCATTTCCTGCAGCATCGGCTGACCGCCTTCACCCACGAAGTTGGAGAACAAAACGGAATCTGAAACGTTTCTGCAAAAAACACCTTGACCATGGAAACATTTTTGGCTAAAACGTTTCAAATTCCATTCTGTTCCAGTCTCTGTGCTTCTGTTGAAGTGTGTCTGATGGTAATGATGATGGTGCATCTGCATCAGGCCGCGTTTGCGTGTTTGTGTCTATGATACTGAACTGCCGTACCTGACAGAGATCCAAGCCAAACATCGATAGCCTGTCATGTTATCACAGCGCAAAGATTAGCACCTTCCTTTTAGAAGGAAAACACAGCAAACAACAATACAGTGAGCTGCTGCTGTTTTCTTCTTTATCTTGTGTTGTTACAGTAATAACCTTCCTCTTTACGACCACATGCAGCTCTTATCGACTGAGCAGCAAAGCCGCAGAGACAGAGAGCAGAAGGACAAACAGGCAGACAGTTTCATGTTATCCACATGTTTGGTACACAATCTGTGAGATTAAACAGTTTCAGGATTAAATACGTTTATGATGAAATACGTTTAGGAATTTCTCTGCTATGGAAATCCTAGAATGCATATGATGGGTCAAACAACAACTGCTTACAATCCAGTCCCTCTCTGGCACCGAAATGTTATTCAGTCTGTTAAATCACACTTTAAAGGATAAGCCAGCTGAAAATAGTCCCTAATAAATGCACCATTTACTCCTGTTTGAATAGTGTTTGCTAAAAACTACAGTGCCCAGCTGTTTAGGAAATTACTGAGCCTTTTTAAAACTGACACTAAAAATGTTTGTTTTGTATGGAGCCCCGGAAGGGACATGGAGGGGAAAAAAATCGATGGTTGAAAAAAAAAAAAGGTGGACCCAATCCCAATGTCCACACTCACGGACTCGCTGACTTTAAGGCACGTTCCACAATATAACAAAAATATAGAATATCAGCAGTCTAATCCCTTCTGGTGTTCTTATGACAAAATGGGTGGAAATGCTACAAGAATCTATCTGTTCTTCCTCTTCTGTGTCTCTGTGTTTCTGGTCACTGAGTATTAACTGCGAAATAGTATTTATTTTGTTACGTAGAATGAAATGTTAATGTTGAGTATGACGTATTAGTAATAGTTGTTCTGAAAGAACACATACTTGACCAGTAAAGCTGGTTCTAATTCTGATTGAAAGGTCTAAATTATCACTCAAAATATTTTTCTGTCATAATATACAAACAATCAATTTTAAGTCCGGTCATTTTTGACCCAACATGTACTTCTGAGTCCTCCCTCGTATGCACATATAGTCATAGACATATAGCATATATAGTTATACTTGATTTTCATGAGTAGCTGAGCATATGAGAGCATGTGTTCAGTGTGTGTGTGTGCACATGTGCCACTGGGCTGCTAGCGTCTATGTGTCTGTTTTTAGTTAACCACAATACTGAGCAGAGGACAGCGCATAATCACAGGATTGTCTCAAACTGATAGCCTTATCGACCCCACAGGCAGGTTTTACATTACACACACACACACACACACACACACACACACACACACACACACCAGCATGCTGTGGAATGAGGATATCCTAATGCCTTTTCCAGCCTGTGTAAATCTCTCTTTCCAGGGTAGTAGCACTTCACCCCAGTAATTAAATCCTCTTCCAAATGTTTTGCAGTAGCTGCTTGTCGCTGCTTTCTGGTTAAATTTATGTGTGACTGTGTTTGGATGTAATCTTTGTATCTTCAAAATGTCATCTTTTCTGGGAGTGAAAAAATATCTGCCTTGGTTGATGACAGTGCATTTTTGACTTTTGCAAGAGGGGTTTGTAGTAGATTTATTTAATTCAAAAAGGTGGTCAAATTTTCTCAAAACACAAATAATCTTTTGGTGGAAGTAAAAACATAAACATTCTCTAAATCAGTGTTGGTTTTTATCCAGCTTTGACGCTACAATATGTACCTTTAGTTCTAGTGCTTTTTAGGCTCTGGTTTGAGTAATGAATTATTCATTCATGTCTTCTTATGACACCCTTACATGGTCATCGGTTACCAGTAAGGCAATTATTTTATTTTATTTTATTTTATTTTATTTTATTTTATGTAGATTCATTCAGAGAAACCTTTCTTTGAACTTCTGCTGTTACCGAGCCAATGCTTGCATCCTTCTTCTAAATAGCCGCTCTGGACTTATTTTACATGACAATTCAGTGGAAAAAGCTCAGCTTCCCAGTCCGATAATCATACGATGAATACGGAGCTGTGTGTGTGTTTGTGTGTGTTATTAGGGAGCAAGACAAAGCGAGAGATGGAAAGCGAAAAAATATCTGCACAACCATGCCTGCTGATTTATATGAGCACAATCAGCCTGTCTGAGTCACGGCTATTCCTTTGGAATATTCCTGAATAATGTGCTGCTCGTGTAAATCAAAACACATGACCGGCGGTCACACACGCCTCTCTTTCTGTGCATACGTTTGAGGTCATTGTAACAGCTACATCTCCCAAGGGATATTTGCTTAAAACAAAGTGTAAGCCATTATTTGAATTGTTAATTTGCCTCTTTCTCTCTTGCACACACACACATTCACACACATACACATGCTTTTTCTCTTCTTTCTCCAGGGAAGAGAGAGGCGGAGGTGAAAAAGATCATCACTGACTATATTTTGCACTTTTAGCTCATAACACAAATTATCAACAGATGAGGTCCCAGCAGCCTCCTGCTCTCCTCCATCTACTGATGACTTAAACAGTTCTTACAACAATACTGCACGTCATCCTGTTGTTTGAATCATTAACACCCTGCAGAATGCATGAAAAATGTCAGTCTGTCAGTCTCCTTCAGTCACATTTGTCGTCCTCTTCACTAGCTCAGAGTGCCGCTCCTTTCATTTTCTTTCTCAGTCCGTGTCCGTGTGTCAGAAGTAAGATCGTGCCTCTCTCCTCCCACACATTTTCATTTAAGTGCACAATATTTATGTCTGTCCTGAGGAAAAACACAGAGACAAAGCAGGAAGAGAGGCAGAAGGAAGCAGAGTGGGAATGTGTGACAGCAAATCATTTGAAAATCTAAGAAAAAGTACTTATCACACATCAAAGACATTGTCCTCAACCTCAATCAAATGACCAATAATGAAGTCCATCAGGAAAGCAGATCATTCTCCATCATCATCAAGGTTAGCATAGTGTTATTGAATAATTGCCTTATCCACCACAAGCACCTCCCAATTATGTTGTTTAAATCAATAAGCCTTCTCTACGTGATGAGGAGCAGGTAATTAGGCAGTATGGAGAGTATGTAGGTGGTAACAGAGCCAGGAGTGCAGTGGCTGTAATGGAGCTAAACAGTAATTATGTTGTTTCTGCCTCAGTGAGCCGCTCTGCCCCACATGGAGACTGACAGCCAACTGCTCCTAAGCTCCAATATCATTTCTCTGCATGAGAAATGAGTTTTCCCCTGTTTCTTTATTTTACTTTGTTTCTTGTCTTTTTTTATTGCTTACTTTATGTCTGCCCATTTTAAAATAATTGTTATTTGGACATTAAAAAGGGTCAGTTCACCCAAAAGACAAAAGACATATTTTCTCACTTACCACTTGTGGTATCTATTGTAAATTACCTTAGTTTGGGCTAATATACTCAGAAAATTTTTCATGTTTACTCATTTCATAGGTATTTTCTTAAGGCTTTGTCATTATTTGTCCCTTTAGTTGCATCATTAAGGTTGTAACTCTTACTTTGTTGAAATGTCAGTTCATGTCCAATTTTATTTTTGACATTATAGTTTGTGATTACGGCCGACACTGGGGCATGATCAGCAAAGAGAAAAGAATTGACCGAAGAACAAAAAAAAGCTAAAAGGGACGGTGATAGAGCACGGACGAAAACACGAGTCAACCTTGGTCGGTTATTCAACAGATGGAGAGAATGGCAGGATTTGAAAGGATTCAAAACTGATCTTGAATTGGCCCTCTTCCTCCAGGTATGTAAGATGTCTATTTTATTTATGAAATACATTGCGAGACGTGGTTTAACATTAGGTCACGGTGGACATTACCGTGATACAACTGGCTTATAACGTAACAATTTGTGTTTGCTTTGCTACCGAGCTATATCTTGCTGTTGGCTTATAATTATGAAGACAGCGTCTAACCTGTGTGGCAGTAGCAACAGAAAGTTTGCTGATCCGGCGGGTAGTCGGGGCGGTCCGGGATCAGACCCCCGGCACTATAGCCGCTTACTGAAGGTTAGGGTTGAGCTGCTCAAAACATTGAAATATAAAAAAAAATTCACCAGCAGTGTGTTCTCATTGGAGCCAGCTTCTACCAAAGAAATAGTCCCTATGAAAACCTTTAACAGTGCAGATCATCCGAATAATGAGAACACTAAACACTAAAAACAAAATTCACTCATAAAGCTCTCTTGTCCTCCTCAGTGACAGCAGTTTAGGCCGATCAGATTTACCTGGCTAGTGACAATCACAAGAGTGTGTGTGCGGGTGTGTTTGTGTGTGTGTGCATGCAGGCGTGTGAAGCTGTGTGTTATGATTAACTGAGGTAGGTGATGGAGGTGACCCAGAATCTGCTCCTTCAGCAGATGATGCGCTTCACAAACGGAGCAAGAGCCATCTTTTTTTTTCTTCTCAGCTGCTCTCATCATTGTCCTTCCCCCACTCTTCTACTTTATAACTCTCCAACCACACAGAAGCAAGCCAGAGCCAAAAACCTTCAGAGAATCCTGCCCTGTCCCCTTCCTCATTATTTATTTCGCTGTCTCGAGGGAGAATTGTCTGACCATCTTGTTTCCTGTCTGATTTGGCTCATATGGGAGGTCAGTGCAGTGGGAAACACACAGAGGTAGCAGATGAGGACTTGACAGGGACAAGCTCTAGGCACCTCAGATTGGACAGTAGCTGATCAAAACACTTCCTCATAGTTCAAACATACTGCTTTCCTGTCTGTGCATACGTAGTTTACAGTTCTTTACTCTGTGATGCCAGCCTTTAACGTCCCATAGTATCTGTCCATTAAGAGGATAAAGTGTTTTTACCCTTCACTGCATGTAGAAAACACAGCCGCTCTCTCCTTCATGGTTCTCATATTAAAATTGTGGGGATAGTTTGGCTCAGCGCTGATGAAAATATCATACTCAAATCATCACCACTTCCACTTAGGAGACATCTGTGTTGGAAAGAAGTTCGGGCACAGCTGAGCCACTGGCAGATGGTCCGAGCAGCTTTGAGCTGATTGCTACATTCAGAATAAGGTGGCGTTTCTGTCTAATAAGATGGAATCATGGCAACGCTGCATCTGAAGATAAGTGACCAGCGGTGGGTGTGGATGAACCCAGCGGTGTCCAGATGAGCGTCGTAAAAGTTGTGTGCGAACGAAGGACAGAGGGAGATAGAAAGAGGGAGAGCACATGGGAAGAAGGCTTGGCCAGTACATACCATTCTCAGTGTCCCTTGGAGAATGCCAAGAGCCAGACCCTAAATCCTCAACCATGCGCTCCCTGGACTCCTCCATAAAAATGCTTCACTTATACCGCAGATATCCTGCTCACTATATATTCTCTTTCAGCCTCGCATTGCTCCCATACACACCCTCCCTCCTATGGAAACAGACGACATCACATTCCCCTGCCAACGCACACACATGCACACAAACACTACTTACACAACCAATCGAGTTAATAAGTAGAGACTATATGACCTCATGTAATGCCCTGTAGGTTTATGCAGCTGGCTGAGGGGAAGAAGACAGACAAATACTCAAAGTTGTGCCCCCTTCTGACCAATCAGTGCCAGTCTAAAAAGCCAGAATGAAGCAATGAGGTTAATGAAGTTATAAGAATAGTGTGACATTTTGGGAAATACGCCAGTCTACTTTTTTTGAGAGTTAGATGAGAAGATTGATACCACTCTCATGTCTGTATGGTAAATATGTAGCTGCAGCCAGCAGCTGTTTAGCTTAGCTTAGCATAAAGACTGGAAATGGAGGGAAATAGCTAGCCTGGCTCTGTCCAAAGGTATACAAAATCCCCCAACCAGCATCTCTTGTTTATTTAATTTCTACAAAGCAAGTTTTGAAAAGTAAATCTGCAGTTCTGCTGTGGGCTGTGTGTTGAACTATTTCTTGGTTTGGAGCACTGACTTCCTGGAGTCTCCGCTATTGCCTGGCAGCCTCACGGTGACAAGTTCCAGAAAGTCACTGCACCCAGCCAACAAATAGTCCTGCACATAACGTAAGTACTAAAGTACTCATCACAAAAAGTAAAGTTACTGTTGATACTCAGCCCGGCTCTGACTCTCTAAAGAAACTCCTCCACACCCACACAAAAGATCTTCTTTATCTACTACATGCAAAAATAGGACCAAATGTCCAGGACACTTTGGTTTACCAAGCAGCCAGCCTACAGTTTGGAGGTGCTGTATTTATTGACCATCAACAGCTAGCTTAGCCCCAGTGACTGCACACAGCTCTCCAGACGTGCTGTTCTCTCAGGGAAGCTGTGCGGTTCACACGTTAGCAAGCTACAGTAAGAGACATGTTAAGCCTTAGAAGCATCACATATAAATAGGAAAACTTAAGCATCACCAGAGGGCATAATGCTCGCAGTAATTAGCCACCTCTCTACACCTCCAGTCTCTCCACTGCACACATGGATACAAAACTGATCAATCAAAAGCAGCAAAAGCAGCAAATAAATAGACACCCAAAACATCAAAGTAACGGACTGTTACTGGGTTTAGTGACTGTAATGTAATTACTGAATTTTAAATTGTAATCTCGTCACTGTAAAAAGTAATCACATTACTGGAACATGTTACTAAGTAATGTGTTACTGCTCAGCACTGGTAGTTGACATATAAACAATCAGCAGACGGATGACCAAAAGGACAAAAGGACAGATGAGCCAGGGCTGACCCATAGCGTCTCCCATAACCTCATCCCTGAGGGCAGAAATGTCACAAGCGAGTGTGTTAGTGTGTGTCATATCCAAACTAACCACCCAACTTGCCCGTCATGCATTTGCTAGAGGCGCATCTGCTAAACACACCCGACACACACCGTCACACCTGTGACAGCCGCAAACAGGAGGGACACAAACTGGTCTCTGGCAGCCTGATACATCACAGTGACCAACAGTGACGAAAACACACATGAACGGTGCACAAAATTTGATAATTCACAAAAACTAATGCAAACACAACCAGCTGCTGCATTTAAGGAAGAATGTATGAAATACTAACAATCCTGTACCTTTAAAAAGTTATAAGTTATATAGCTGCTCAGTTTCCATAAGTCATCTGTGCATGTGTGCGCCTGCATACGTACATGCATGCATGCATGTGTGGAATGGATAAAGACAATCATGGCACCCACATTGTGACCACAGTACATGAAAACACACACAAGGTGATGGGTGGGGGGGTGGGACATACAACTGTCTGGGTCTTCTGACAAACAGACAGAAATGCTGAGTAAGCATTTATAAAAGTGTAATTATATAATTATAACAATAAATTCTGAATAGAAAGGTTCCCCACAACACGTTTTTCTTTATTCTGTTTCATATAAATGCCCGACATGCATTGGAGAAATCTGTAATTTGGAAGTTATTGTGGTGCTGTCATTTCAAATCTGTGCATACATAAAAAAAGGGCAATGTTTCCTACAAAACAATACTATGGCTTCAAGGGAACAGCAGCTGGACGATGTCCTTCAGAGCTCCACATCTCTCCCTGCCTTAGCAACCTTGGCTGCTGTTACCGGGCAGACTTCAGCTAAATGCATTAAAACCCCAGGAAATGTGACAGAAATAAAAAAAATTAAAAAAAATAAATAAAACAAAACGTATTGTCTGTTGTGAAATAGACACAAACTTAGTCTTGAAATACAACTGTATTGTTTGAGGTGAGTACCTTCACCATAGTTACCATGACAGCACTGAATCAGATCCCCTCACATAAACTAACGAGTCTTTATGGGATTAAAACCCTTCAGTGGATGATTTTGTACACATTTTAATATTCAGAAACCATTTGAGATATTCAAATTCATAATACATAATAATGCAAGTTATTATGTAGCATTTATGTTAATTCATATTTACAGGACTGTTGATCATAATAATGAAGGTGCACAGTGTACGCTGGGGATATGAGCCTGTATCTACAAGTAATTTATGTAGATTCACTCATTGACACCTAGCAGAGCTCAAACAGTCACAACTTCTGCAAGGAAACACGCAGTTTCCTCTTGCTTCCAAAAACATGCAGTGACTACCAAAGCTGGGAATATACCTGAAGACTTTTACAGTGACTTACCAGCATGACAATACATTTAGATTTCACAGGTGATTTTGTCTTTCACTTATGGACACGCTCAAATTAGGAGACCGAGGAAACGCACTTAACAACATAACCAAGATTATCCTGCTGACCACTGAAACGTCTGTGACATCCGACTCTCTTGTGAGCAAGTCCTCAAAATTAAACAACAAAATACACCGTTTGTCCATGATGTCTAGAACAACGCAGAGAAGCATTTTCTGATCTGATGCCTGGAAGCGCAGGATGACATCATTTGCCTGTACCAAAACCGTTACAAATCACTGTTGGACAATATCTGACAACACTATGGTTAAAGTTTGGTTAGGTTGAGGCACAAAAGCCACTTGGTTAGCTTCAGGGAAAGATCATGTTTGGGTTAAATGTACTGCTTCACTCAGGTCGGGGGACCTTCTTCGTCATGGTAACAACAACAACCACGTTCATTCATACTGCTACAAATCTGTACTGAACTGACTGATCCTGGGACCCAGGACTCTTAACAGTCAGGATCAATCAAAGATGATGCTATCTGTTTCCTATCCATCACATCAGTGAAATAAAACTGCTCTATGTAAGGACTTTGGCTAAACCAGACTATTATTTATGACATCTACAGCAAGAGAGGCTGAGTTTGATAGAGAGTTTTCATTTGAGACCCAGCAGATCTGATTTGTGATGGACATCCAGAGAGATTTAGTTATTTCCTGATATCGGTATCTGTATAGCTGCATCAGCAGCTTATAGAGAGTTGAGATCTAAATGAATGAGTAGTGAAGGATGGAGGGTACACATTCATCACCTCTTTTTGAATAGAAATAACTGATTTACATGCTGTTCACAAGTGTTGTGCTTTTGTACGGATTCATTCAACAGAGTTTTCATTCACAGTAAATAACATTTTCCCTTCAAAGAATTGCTGATCCATTCGATTCTACTTCATCTTGAATAAATCCACTAAACACATTGAGGGTATAGCTGTAATTAATTCTACACCCATTAAAAAGATGAAAGTGAACTTATTTCTGTCTTTTCTCATTTCAGTCTGACGGGCTCTATTTGTAACAGGGAATCTGTGCAAAGTATGAAAAGTGAACAAAGCAATAAGAGGGGAGAGAATTTGGGTCCATTTTTCTCTGTCAGATGAGATACATTTAAGATTTAGTGAAGAAACATAATTAGATAATTCTGTTAAAGCTAAATAGACCCATATGTGCCAGAGGCATCTAGAGACACAAAGCTTAATCTTTCTGTGTGTGTGTGTGTGTGTGTGTGTGTGTGTGTGTGTGTGTGTGTGTTTGTGTTTGAGAAGGAGACACAAAGACAGTGTGTGTGCACGCATTTGCATCCTGGGCCTGGCTCATAACTCAGCCGAGTTTGTTTGGTTGCAGTCTTACTCCCTTTAAATCATATTACAGATAATCAGATTTATTATGTTGTCTTCTGAGAAGCTATAAAGGGGTAAAGCTACGTCAAAAACTCAACTACATGTCCTGTTAAATTCAAGCCACTAATTCAAAGACTAAATGACTCTCCAGCAAAGAAATGATCTTAGTGTGCAAAAATGATTGCATGTTAATAATACTGTGAACCAACCAGCTTTTGTTTTAAAATACATGCACATGTTTGCGAATCCAAACGTTTTCCCAAATGGTCGAAACATGCCTCAAATTTTCATTGAATACACTCCTGACAGGTCTCTATAAGCTATGAGCTATGGTGTCTCAAGCAAAACAAGTTCTACTTTTCCAACACTGTAATGGAAGTAATTGTTTTCATGTCCTGGATGAGAGGATCGGGGCAGTTAGTGTAAAAACTGTTTAAGTGGAATCCGTCCAAGAATGTGTGTGAGAGTGATGCAATTTCTAATTTTCACAGAGCGCTAATTAAATTTTTCAAACGTACACAATGCAATTTTAATGAGCTTTTTAAGTTAAAAGCTTTGATGAAAATGAAACATGATGCAAAAGAAAAAGCCCTTCCTTTTATTTTCTATGCAGTCGAAGATTTCAGGGAAGACAAATAAGCCGCCCTCTCAGATTTTTAGGCTCATAGAATCCTGCTGAGAAGCTGCAGTAGTCCTGCGCAGTGTTTATAACAACCAGGTGGCTCTGCTCAGTGTGGTGACGGTGCAGAAACAGGCCTTCCCAGGCTAGAATGGAATCAAATCCTAAAGCAATTAACGGCCCTGCACACCCACACAGGTGTTTTCAATTATTCTGGCTGATTAAAGCTGAGTATAGGTTGAAGGTGGGCGGAGCTGTGCTGGGAGTTTGCTGAAGTCACACAGGAATAAACCTTTTTCACAGCATAGATTTTGACTTCTCATAGTAGGAAAAGCGCAGGTGTCACTAATAACATTAATGATGACTCTGTTCTATCCAAGTGTCCCAGTAAGCAATGCCAGTGAACCAGCATGAAGAATACCAGGACCCTGAAACTGAAGCAGCTAAATGGAATCCAGCCTTCATTAATGTTACACCTGTGCTTTTCCCTTTTTCACAGCAGACACTTTGACTTGTCATGGCAGGAAAAACACAAGTGCAACTAATAACATTAATGATGACTCTGTTCAATACAACTAAATGGAATGCAGCCAGAATTAATGTTATTAGTTACACCATGTCAAAATGTCTGCTGTAAAAATGGTCAATAAGGTGTAAAGGTATGGTCACTGTTATTGTCGTCCACTCCTCCTCCTCACTTCAATTAAAGCCCATACAACTGAATGAATTCAAGTGTGCAGTTTCTGTGCTGGTCTTCACTTTTATTCAACTTTGCCCTGCGAATTTTCAATCGAAACAGTGAGGCACTGTGTTTGGAAATGGAAATATTCTAGTGCTGTGTGATCGCCTTGTTTTACACTACCAGACTACAAACTGCAGCATGGCTCCTACAGTCTGTTTACAGTCTGTGACTGCTCTGCTCAGTTTTCATTCATTACCCGCGTCCAAAACATGACATCACATCATTTTTTCAGGGCTGAATGTGGGGCAGTTTCTTTGGACAGAGCCTTGAGTTGAGGGAACCAATCAAGCACAGACTGTACAAGCCCACACAGCGTGAGAAGAGGTCTAATCAGTGATAGAAGTGAAAACACCTGTGTGAGACTCATGGATGTGTAAGGGCTTCAATGGAAGTCTGAATGTATGGTGTTGAATAAAACTCAAAACCTTGTTTAGTGCTGCATTCGTTTACTGTTTTTCTATTAACTGTGAAGAACGCAAAGTGGTTAAAGGTTAAGGACACGTCTTACCCTGAAAAGTTCTATATTTCCATTGCAGAGAAAGAAAGTGTGGACACATAGATAGGTACACTTTCACGGTGAATTAGGTGTGTTACAAAACCATTCAAGAGGCTGAATTGACTGACTATGGGCCTGGAAAGCAGCTCTACAAGACACTGAGTTGTGCATCATGTAGCATGCAATTACGCTGTGTCTGTGGTCCAGATGCGACAGGATGCATGCCACACACCACTGCTGCATGATGACACACACAACATACAGCAGGCCGAAATGATCCTGTATACCCTGGCAGTGACAGAATATGCTGCCAACTGTGTAACATCACATCCAACAACTTCAGAGCACCCACTGGTGCCTTTTATCCCTACTGTTGTCAAAGAGAGATCAAGACCAAACAAAGTTAAGCAAATGATGTGGAGTGATGAATAAAAATAAATATACTGGGTACAGGGTTTGAACATAGAACACATACCATTAGTGATCTCATTTCCATTTTGAACATTATGGCTCATCTGACAGAAACACATGCGCCTCCTGAACTAGATTACCAACTGTTATTTCTTATAACCAACTGTTATTTCTTTCTGTGGTCTTAATACTAAAAGTGGAAACTACAGAGTAAATTAGAAATTTAAACCAGTGTCCTCCCACCCACTGGCCAGATCAGCTGATGTACAGTATGTGGAGGCTCTCGGAGCTGCTAGCATGAGGTGTTTGATGATAGGATGTCACCAAAGAGAGTCAGGGGGTTCATCTGGTGTAGCCAACTGTTCACATTTGTACATGTAGTGTTTTAATTTTCTTCATAATCAACATTAATAATGCATAAGCCCACAGACTGGGCGCTCACATAATTTCCTGCAAGACCCTCTAGACATGTTCTGTAGATGGACATGTAACCATGCATGCCACAAATAAATTAACAGCCCTGCACACACACAAATACAAAACCCCACTTATCAAGCGTATAGCATCTGTGCACTGACTTGTGTAGCATTGTAACACAATGTGTGACAGCACACATACTGCTGTATATATGCTGAGATGGGACTGAGGATGGAGGGCTGGATGACAGGGAGATACGGTTATACCGGTATGTAGAAAAGCCCCAGAGGAAGCAGGAAGAGAAGACCATATGTTCTCTGTCATCTTAAGGAGAGCATTGCTGCACAGCCCTCCATTAAATGAGAACCCAAAGGGAACAACAGGCACATTATAGGTGCCATACGATGTCAGTTATGTGGTATGATTTAGGCCTTAAACCCATCCCCTTCCCAGCATCCAATCATAGCATGGCAACCGTAATTAGGCACAGGCATTGAGTTTAGGACATAGGCTACTGACAGGGTGTACAAGGAGTTTGGAAGGCCTTTTAACATTTTCAAAACCACAAGAGCAAAATTATAAAGAATGGATTAAAAAGACTGTTTACCTACTATAATGTAAGCTGAAAATGTCCAGCTAACTAGCTTACTACCCACAGTAGCAACTTAGTAAATGGTCAACAGATTAATCGATACTGAAAATAATTGTTGCAGCCCTATATCATGTATGTGGCACACTATGTTTATGACCCCTTTACAGGGTTTTTGTTTCAAAACGAGTCAACCAGAGACAGTTTTTTCAGCGAATTCACAGAGTTAACGCTAATTAGCTTGCTAGATAGAGCTGATAAATTCTCGTCATTCTAGCGGGCAAAAATGATGCTCTCAGGAAATGAAATATCTGTTTTTGTCTACCTCTGTCTCTGCCACCGTTATCAAAGCGCATATTTGCTAGAATGGCAAGCTTGACATGCGTAGCAACAGTAACTGGGGGGAGGGTTTTAGTGAATGGTCAATGGTCAATCAAAAGCTCTCTTTCTGTTCCTCTGCATCAGTGTTTAGGAACATCTGTGTGTGTCCACCCACGTGATCGCTGAATCCCCGTCCCTATAGAGTCACAGTCCATGTAACCTCAATGTCAGAGCTGGTATGTTCAATCCTACCGTTCCTTCCACAACCCCCCTCTGTGGCTCGCTCTCTCCTGTCCAAGCTTCATCCCACTGTCCTTATTAATAGAACCGGGCCTGCTCTGCAGAGAGTCAGCAGCTATGACAAACCTGCTGCTACACACAAATATTTACACTCAACAGGCTTAGTGTGTGTCTGCATGAATGTCTGCGTTGCGGAGTAAAAGTTGTGTAAATTGCCAATTTATATAGACTCAAAAAAGCAGGACTTTGTGTGTGTGTGCGTGCAGAGCAGAGCATTGATACGTGACGACAAACTCAGCAGGAGTTTTGCTTTGTCAACAACACCAATCAGGGTGGATCAAAAACAGCCTTGACACCTAACAATCACAAAAGTTTACTGGTGTGTGTGTGTGAACGAAAGAAGGAGATGCAAGAGAAAGAGAAAGAGAGAGAGAGAGAGAGAGAGAGAGAGAGAGAGAGAGAGAAGTGTTACCGATAGAGAATCAGATCTGGCAGGTGTGAATGACAGCACTCTCTCTCACTGTCTTTCTGCTTCAAAGCAAAACTGGCAGTAGAAAGTGAAGGAGAGATAATATTAAAAAAACGTGAATAAAACTTCACAGGAAAAAATAACTAGACTGGAGAGCCCCTGCAGGAACCTGTTGGCACACTATAATAGATGTCAGTCATAACGTTGCAACGTCACTGTCAGAAGAGCTGAGATGAGCGGCTCCATTAAGATATCAACATGACGCCTCGGCCATCAACCCAACCCGCCTCAGGCTCTTTCTGTCACAAGATTAAGAAGCAAGAAGATATGATGGAAAATCAATTAAAGAGAAGAAGAGAGAGGGGAGACACACATGAGACTGAGAACTGAGTGCAGTCACACACAGATGAACACACAAGTGTGTGCACACACACACACACATAAAATGAGGAGGGACTGACAGACAAAGTGATGATCGGCCGATCCTCAGTCAGCACAGGAGGTCTTCACCCACAGAGAGTTCACTGTTGCTGAAGCACTTTATACACAGTGAAGTTCCCAATTGTCTTTGTTCACTTTACATATAAAAAGCATCTAGATCACTCCTCTTATTTTACAATTTGATCATAAGGAAAATCTGAGAAGAAGCAAGAACTAATGGGCCTGCAGAAAAAAAAATACTACCTCAACCCAATCCCCCTTTTCCTCATCATATATTCCAAGTAAATGAATAAAATAAAATACATCATAAAGGTATTCTTATGGGCCATCTGAAGCTGTTCGCACCTGGAAACCCTTAAGATTAGTGAGTCTGTGAGCGTGCATGTGTACGTGTTTGTGCATTTCGCATTATATGTTACAGTTGGTGGGCAAGTGTCAGTATAGTATAGTATAGTTCTGGTCAACAGTTTAACCACTTTTCTAAATTAGTGACTTCCTGAATTACAGGAGAATTTCTAACACATTGGATGACATTCCATTTTAGACCCTCATTGCCCTGTCATATACATATATGTATTTGTGTGTCAGATGTACCTTTATGAGTCAAAGTCACACTCTGGCTGTGTGACTAACAATCAGACAAACATCATATTTTTCCATTGTGCTGAAAAACTCAAGTCTCTCCTACAGACCTTGCTATAAAGAATGGTTTATGTCAGTGTAGTCATGCAGCTTCAAGCTGTGAGGTAACTTTCTGTTACCATATCTAAACTAAGTTATGTTCAGACAAAAAACAACTCTGCATGAAAACACACAGCCTCCTCATTCATTTTAATGAGGCCACTGTGTTGGCACAGTGGAGGTGCCGATGCAGAAGGGTCATCTGGCACGGACCATCTTTCGCTGCAACACAACGTGGCGTCATCTGGCAAGGCGCTGCGTTGGCCTCTCAAATACGTGCAAGCACACATTCCTGATAAATTTCTTTGTAACATGAACGTCGTATTTATACTGTTCACCTTGTGATCATTGCGACAGATGATAAAATGATTGTCTCAATGCTAACTTTAAATTTGTAAAATCCTTCTTCATAGTATTATAAACCACTGTGCAGTGTACAGGACTCTGATAAACCTTCAAACTCATTAATCCATCACTCAAACCAGCCTTGCCTGAAGCAACAAGAACCTCTTAGCCTTTTCCACACATGGAACCAGCTACAGTGCTCTTCTGGCTTGAACTGTCTGGTTATGGTTTGCTTGCTGTGTCTAGATGATGAGTTTTCAGACTTATTTTGGAATCGGATGACTGTTTATTCTCACAGCTTGATGGTGACCAGGAAGTAACGAGTTACAAGTATTCACGTTACTGTAATTGAGTAGATTTTTTACTTGTACTTTTTTAAGTATTTTTCAAAGTCAGTAATTTTACTTTTACTAAAGTATGTTTTAAATGAAGTGAAGTAGTTCGCTACATTTGTACATCCATCAGTTACTGAGTAAAATATATATTTATTTTTGCTTTAAATGATCAACGGATATTGTGAGTTATAAAAAAAAACTGACTTGGACCAGACACCAATCAACTCAACGGGGAAACACAAAGCTGTGGTGCACGTGTGTGTGTGTGTGGTTTGCCAAAAAGGGAGAGGTTTTATAATGTTTAATGGGTTACGTTATGTGTTATGTGAGGCAGTTCATGTTGGTAAAAATTTGGAAGCAATTATATAAGTTTAGTTAAAGTTTTTTGTTTAACCAGAAACAGCTGTTAGATTGCGCTCTTCAAAGCAACCAGACTCCATTAACAAAAACAATAATTTTACCTTGCAGAACACGGGAGTTGCTAGTCTATCGCTGCCTCATTACACGTCGTAACACACGTTAGTTCGGATCCGAACTACCCCTTTCAAATATGACACAATAATCCTGGGGTGTAGTGCTATTTGTAAGTACCGGAGCACAACTATTTGATTGGACTGTGATATGTAGATATACTTTGGGTTTTGGCTGTTAAACTCACCATTGTGCTATCTTTGACATCCGCTATAACATATTTTACAGGATTGGTGGAACAGACTGGTGTGACATAAATTTCAATGATACTGCGGATGTCATCCAGTTCTAAAAACTCGGTTTCAGGGGTTCTTTAGCACTTCATAAATGTTGTCAAATTTCATATATGATACGATACTGAATTGAGAGCACTAATTAAGTAATTTGTGTGCATGAATTAATAAATTAAGATCAGATCATGTTTAGTAGGACGTTGTGGGATGAATGTGTTGGGACTCATTTTATGCTGTGTCTGCATGTTCGTGTTGCGGTGGTTGTAGTGACAGCGCTGGAGTCCTCTGTGTTCAAACACGCAGGAGGCCCTTGGAGATCTTAATCAGCCTCTTAGTCCGCCATGCTTAAGGTCTACAGCATATTGATCTGGGCTGGGCAGGCGCTCTACACACACTGATGCTCATGATGATGGTCAGATGTGCTGCTGAGACTGATTGTTCAGCTGATCATGCTGAGATTGTTCTTTAGGATGTGACCGAGTGGGTAAAACCAACATGAGTGGGTCACAGCAGACCTCAAATGTGATTTGGGTTCGTAATTAGATGACTTTTTGTTATTCAAGAATCAACATCTTTGCTGCTCTGTGTGTTGCTGTCCTTGAGTACTCACTATAGACCAGGATCTGTGAGTCTTTTCTTTAATCATACCTAATGAAAACCAATCCTGAGCACACAGCAGCAGCTGCAGTGGGGATGAGAGTCAGGCTTTTGGTAGCAAGGACATTAAGATTACATTTCATGTATTCAGCAGACACCTACAGGCTTTTATAAAAGGTTTATTGAGTGTGTGAGAGCCTCTTGTCCTCTAATACAAAAAGATTTAGATAAATGTTTTCAACATCCCAAAGTATTCCACTCTGTCATCCATGCCCCATTCCTCCTTACACTGGATCCCCAAATACAGTAGATACCAAATATAATCCACTTCCTCTGACTGATATTGTCTCTTCCTTTTTCCAATTCCCTGTTCTTGTTTGGCCACAGTCTAGTAATCCTGGAGACCATCAGGAATAGCAAACAAGCCCAGATCCTGTTAAAATAACTTAAATTATAACTGACAATCCAATCAATACGGTTGTTAAACTGCTATGTATTGTACAAACACCCCTAAAGAAAACAGACAGCAAAGATCATGCGATATGCAAGTTTGCAAGTCTCATTTCATAGATGAATGTTTTTGGTCTGTAGTAAGACTACTCCACCGATTTATTGTTGCACTCCTTTAACGTGGTCGGACTCACCATGGACAGTTAAAAAAATAATCAAATACAGTGCAGCTGAACCTCAGATATTGTCTTTTTTATTCCACACATTATTCTTCCTTGTCAAAATCTGGCTCCCTCACTACCCACAATGCAGCTTGACCGCCGTCAGATTCCGTAGCCTCAAGCCGCTAGCCTAAGCAGAGATGAGGAGCGGGCTACAGAGGTGTGGTGAGCTCACTTCCTTCTAACTCCACACCTGCAGATTTTTTTTTTTCATTTTCAAACTTGTAGTTTTCAGCCCCAACTGACGCTGACTCAAGTGACATCACTTGAGGCAGTTTATCAGATTTCTCCCTCTGGAGCCACAAAAGGATTCGTGCAACTTATTTTCACATACGCAGTAGTGCTCCCCAAGAACTGTAAATAGACTCTGATGTTCTCTGAGTTCCCCTTTAACTTATCCTATCATTTTTTTTATTTGAATCATAGTAATCATAGTAAGTAGTAGTAGTATGTTACTGGTGTAAGCTTTTGTTTACCCTTGATAAAAGTGTAAATACAGCTTCAGTACAATTCCACCATATCCAGAATGAAACTGGATCACCCTAAAGGGCTTTCTGTGTTCAGCCAGTTAGATATTCATCGCTGTTCAGTCCCTAACTGAGAAGTCATCCACAAATTTCCCTGAAGTGTCACAGACTTGACTGTGTACGCCCTGCCACCACTCTCCTCGCCGTCTTCTCTCACTGCCACACTCTGCTGAATGAATCAGTGTCGCTGCTCTCACGACAAGCTGCATGAAATAACACGCTTGTTTTTCAATCAGAGCATCACTCACCAGATGAATGAACAGAGATTGGTGAAATGATCAGGTAATGTGATTACGTCTGATCAGGTGCGTGTGAGATGCACATCCTGCCAGTCTTGCTCGCAGAGACTACAAATTATTTAATCAAAAGAAATGTCGGTAGAATATTTTTTTCTTTTTTCATATATTTTGCCTTAATATATTATGTCTCATAAAAATCATGGATTTCTTTTTCAAATGAAAAAGCAGAAGAAGGATTCAGAAAAAGGGTGTTTCTATTGAGACTCCTCTTTTAGCTCGAGGACAAAGTGGCATCTGTGACTTAATATGTCACATGGTTTCCGTTTGTCACACACATAAGCATATCTCTGGTACATGTGATATATCTTGATACATGTTTTCTGACTGCTAAATCCACCACCCACACATTTCATTCCAATGCACATAATGTTAGCCCTTTGACTTTAAGGCTTGTCTGAATCCAGATTTCTGAATAAAAGTTTCATATGGGGTTCATGTGTTGTGATGATTTATGGCTCAATAAAATGTTTTTCTTTTTACTAAAGGAAAAAAATGGCCATGTGTACATGTGTAACCCTAAAATGATCTTGTTCTCATGTTCTGCATAGCACGAACCCTCCATTATTCACCCAAAGTAACACCAGGCCTGTCTCCCTGCCCTCCTTGCTAAAAGAAATTTTATGTTGCATCTCGCTCTCACTGCACGCAGCACACTAAACTGTATATTCTGGAATAAAAGTCAATATGATGATAAAAATCCTTCCTGATCCTTGTCAGATTTGTGGCAGTTCTGTTTCCAGCAATGGTGATTTATAATGGTTTTGGAAGGCACTGACAAATGATGTCATCCTGTTGATATGGGCGTCAGATCAGAAAACATGCATCATTCTCGAGGACAGTTACAAATGACATATTTTGTGTTTTAATTTCGAGGAGTAGGTGCCCAGAACCTCATGTTGTCTTCCTGTGACCGCTGGCTAGTTTTATGATCTGTGCCGGACTGAAGGACAATCTGTCAATCTGAAGTGTAATATTAAAACAAAAAGTCTATTACTATTTTAATATTACTGCTCGGAAGAATGTACAGTCATGCTAGCGGCTCTGCGGGCTGGACTTAGCCACAGCGGTGCTTTGAGCTAAATACTATGGCAACATGCTGATGTTTAGTAGGTTTAATAATAATGTTTACCGTTGTCACCATTTTCATGTATCGTGTTAGCATGCTAACATTTGCTAATTAGCACGTGACAAAAAGCACAGCTGAGGCCGATGGGAATGTCATTAGTTTTGCAGGTGTTTGGTCATAAACCAAAGTGGAATTTTGACCTGATGATGGCACTAGAGGACAAATGAAGGAATCACTAAAGTCATTATAATTCATCCTGAGAGGGACAAGAATGTCTGAACCAAATTGAATGGCAATCCATTTGATAGTCGTCAAGATATTTCACTGCAAACCAAAAATGTGAACCTCATGGTGGATCTCCAAAGTTTGTGGTATTCATCCTCTGGGGACCATGAATGACATTGCAATCCATATATACAGACGGATGACAAATTAAAGGATAAACCTGAATGCTCGACTCCTACAGTGAGGGGATCCGGAGGCTCTGTTGTGCTGTGGGGGGCATTTTGCTGGCATGGTTTGGGTCCACTTGTCCCCTCAGAGGGAAGGGTCACTGCAAATCAATACAAAGTTGTTCTGAGTGATCACCTTTATCCTATGATGAAACATTTCTATCCTGATGGGAGTGGTCTCTTCAAGGATGACAATGCCCCCATCATAGGGCACGAGGGGTCACTGAATGGTTTGATGAGTATGAAAATGATGTGAATCATATGCGATGGCCTTCGCAGTCACCAGATATCAACCCAATTGAACACCTATGGGAGACTTTGGACCGACGTGTTAGACAGCGCTCTCCACCACCATCATCAAAACACCAAATGAGGGAATATCTTTTGGAAGAACGGTGTTCATCCCTCCAGTAGAGTTCAGAGACTTGTAGAATCAATGCCAAGGAGCACTGAAGCTGTTCAGGTGGCACATGGTGACCCAGCATCCTACTAAGACACTTTATGTTGGTTTTTCCTTTCATTTGTCACCCATATGTATATAGTATATATTGTATAATAGTATGGACTGTGATTACATTAGATATTTCAGTCAGGAACAAAACAGTGGACCAACCAACTGACATTGCCATCCCTAGAGTCATGCTGCTAGCATGGCTAAAAACCAAAAGTAATCATTTATAACTGTTGCATATGCTGTTGTTCTGGTTCCTGTTCAGTGGTGTGACACTTCTTTTTTCTTACAATAAAGAAAGTTCACAAGTCTCATCATGATTGTACTCAGCAGAATGCATCCAACTAAACAAAATAAAAGGTTTAAATGATTTTGCCACAACTCCCTCTTAAAAAAGCTGAGTGTGCAGAGAGTTGTTGTTTGACGTAAAAACTCTATACGTTTTTAATGTATTGTTAATACACCATTCATTTGTCACTGCCAACACGAGTTCACTCTGGACGTGATGAATGGGAAGTTTGCACCAGAGTGGACAGATATCAGGATAAACTTCAGCTGTCCCGTAGCGAGCTGGGATAGTGGTTGTCCCAACAACAGGAGTCATGACAACAGACTGGCAGCATGACTAAAACATTAGTTGGGAGTCGGTGAAAGACATAGAGGGGTAAGTGATATCCTAGAGGGTAAATGTTCACCTGTCTAATTATAAATACGGTCTCCACAAGCACTACTGTCTTCCCACATGCACACACACTCACACATGCACACACTGCAAAGAATGCATGGCTGTACACGCCAGCAAGACAAAACCTCATTCAGTAAAGCTCAGAAGGACATCACCAGTGATCTCAGCGCTGACAGGCCTGGACATATCCTCAGCAATGTTTTTTGTTCTTTAAATTGTGGGCATGTGTGTATCTGAGGGATAGAGTTGGCTAAAAAAAAAAATGTGTCCACACAGGTTTCAAAAGGCATCCGACAGTGAGTTAATTCATCATACAGTTTTTACTGTCCATTTATGTAAAGCAATTAATGAGTCAGTGGTGTCGCGAGTTTGTCAGTTGGGAATCGCCCGTGTCAGGAAACAGCAGCGACAGCAGATCTGTATTAATGGTGTCAAAATGTCTTGTTTGACTCATGCAAGTGTCAGACATCACAGACAAACCCCATCTATCTTTCTTCCCCATTTATCCTCTTTCTCTGCCTTCCTTCCCAGCTGTGTACAGTAGATCACATTATATTTTAGCTCTTCATGTATAATGGATCAGCTCAGAGGCAGCGGATCGCTTGCCAGCTTCTCTTTGCTTTGCTCCCAGCATGTCTTTGGTTCATTTGCTGCACTTAATAAAAAACCTACAAGGGGCAGCTCCGGCGGGAAAGGCTGTCTGTACTCTCACTTTCCCGCACACACATTCAGAGCAGGAAACCACTTTCTACTCGTCGCCATACAGTGTGGAGTTTTGAATGGGATTGATTGGAACTGCAGACAAGAGACCGGCGGCTACATTAAGGCGAGTGCACGGAAGTAACGTCTGCCGGCGGCGGCGTGACCATGCCGTGAAATTCTCATAAAATATAACACAGAGTTGCCAAGTCTCACGCTTTCACCATAAGACTCACGCATATCAACCAGTTCACACGCTCACACGCCACACCTCATATTTCTCACGCCGAGAATCCCAAAATAAGTAAATGTATATTTGCTATCATATATATAATATATAATATGGAAGTTTTCTTTCAAATCAAACATCTTAAGAAATGAGCGGAAAGTTTTGCTCTTGCAACTGCATTTACAACATTTTTTCAGTCAAACGGCGCTCAACCATGTCATGTGATGTGCTGCCTCAGTACACTTTAAGAACGAATATTACTGGGACCACTACAGAAAATTGCAGATGAACATTTAATATCCAGGAATTCACATTATAGACACGACCACTGACAATGCCTGTAACAATGTGGCCACAATACAGCACACTGACCATACACGGTCCACCCATATACTAGGTTTTGACCTAGTCTTGTTTCTTTCAGTTTGGGCGTACATTTCAGCATAGTACTGCCACAAGTGATCCTCTAGCAGAGCATAGGAAACAAAATTCCTCTTAAATGAACTTAATATCATTGCCCATCTTGTCATTATCCCATCCACTTACGTTGATAGATTGTATTTCTAGTTTGCTAAATGTGACACTGCTTCCTAGTGGACACATACGTTATAACTCCAATCCATTGCAGTACAAGAGAAATGCATGCACGAATGTATCCGAACGACATCCATGTACAGTCACTCACACGCAGCGTGGAGAAGCATAATTCCATAATTCGTCTACAGCTGTGCCAAACGTTATGACAATGCATCCAATTGTTATCGAGATATTTCACTAAAAAACAAAAATGTCAATCTGCTGGCGGCACTAGAGGAAAAGTCTGGGGATCACCAGTCATTAGGATACATCCTCTGGGGACCATGGCAATCCATGTTGAGATACTTCAGTCTGGACTAAAGTGGTGGGCAGAACGATCGACCAACATTGCCATCCTTACAGCTGTGCTGCTAGAGTGGCTGAAAAGTAACCTGGCTGTCTTTAAATATTAAATTGATTCCACCAGACAGTTACTCGGAGTTTCTTCAATATTTTAAAAGAACTTCATTCAGAGCTTGAATTTAAATCACTCAAGATATCTGGGTACCTGTCATATCCAGTGTCAAATTAAATCAACTTTTTTGATTTTCTGTCCAGCACTTGTCTCACTCATCTATCTATTCTTCTTCTCTTCTCTTTTTCTGTTTTATCATTCTCCTCTGTCTTCATGCATTTTTTATTGTTAATGAAGCTCATCAGACATCATTTGTCTTTATGTGTAGACAGAATACTAATTTGTCCAAACATACCTACACGTTGCAGTCTGCCACTGTGAAATTGTGTGGGGTCAAATGAAAGTCAAGGGTGAGGACTCGGAGAGAATGGATGAGCAGATCACACTCACACAGACACACACGCATACAATGCACTGAATGGGATAGGCAGAGGCGGAACAGGTTCAATTTTACGCTTCAGGACAGAGAGTGAGAAAGTATAGGGAGATTAGGACTGTGCCGAGCATTGCAGAAGGAGTGGGAGAGCCTAGGGGGAGCCCAGTGCAGGATACGGAGATGGTTAATGTAGAGTGTGAAGAGATAATGAAATAAAGGGAAAGGGGAGGAAGAAAGACATACAGCAGAACAACAAAAGGAGTGTGTTTAACTGTCTTATCAGACAGGATGTAAAAAGGAAGGATTATTACCATGTATTGGAGAGATAAGAGATTTCAATGCAGGCCAGGAACACTGAATGTCAGAGAGAGAAAGAGGGAGTGGTGGAGTTAGAGATGACGTGGGTACGTAATGAATGTGATGGACTGATTCAGGGTTTTCCATTTCACTGTCGGTCAGAGAAACTCACAGAGCAGCATGAACATTAAGATTGCATGAACATCACAGAACGGATTTATACAAGCTAATAGCCGAGATCACATTTCAAATTACTGTCTGTTTAAGTGCTATTAATGTCTGCGAGTTAACAAGCTGTTTGCCATACGTTTAATGAGAGTGTCCGTACCATAGAGATCAGATAGCAGGCAATAGGGACACTGCTCACTTCACTCTGCTGCGTCTTAATTCTATACTGCATACTAATTTTTAACAGCCCAGTATCTCTAAGAAAGAAGTCCATATTGGATTCCTCACAAGTTATGTCCAAACGCCATAGCCTTAACCAATAGCTTATTTCTCTAATCTTAAAGAGGCTACAATTCATGTTAATAACAATGTATCAAATGACAATGTGAAAGCAATGTGAGGTCACTTGTAGTGATGAACCCTCAGAGAATTATCACATGACTCTCATTGTTTAGCTGTCCCACCCGCAACTTTACTGTTTTGGTTTACTTTCACTGCTCTCATAGTGTCATTTTCAGCCACATCAGGCAGATGTTTTTAGTGAAAAAGTTCAGCAACACCAAACAGCAGACGACACAATTAGCTGGCTAGCAGGTGAACATAGTGGAGCATTTCGGAGCTGAAGAGACAAATATTTCTATTATATTCATTTTATTTTTATAGGAGTTGGTGGAGACCAAAAACAGAGTTAAAAGAGAGTGAAGATTGGACTCACATTCATCAGGTGGCCAGAAACACGACTCCAAATGAATAATAATGTTGCTCCGTAACTGCTGGATGTGTTAATGAGAAACAAGTTTGCCATTTCAATTTAAGGGGTGACAATAATAATAATAATAATAATAATGTTTTATTTGTATAGCACGTTTCAAAACATTATTACAAAGTGCTTCACAACAGCAAAATAAAACAGAATCCAATAAAATGACAATAAAATAAAAGCGTTATAAAAAGAACATAAAAGAAAGAAGATACTAAAATAATAAAACAATAGAATTGATTATTAGAGATATACAGCAAGGAATTAATTAAGTAAAAGCGCATTTAAAAAAGTGCGTTTTTAAAAAAGATTTAAAAGAGGACAAATATGTGGCTTGCCTGATTTCCTCCAGCAAATCATTCCAGAGCGACAGGGCCCTGATAGCAACCCTGCAAACATTTCATTGAACTGGGGGGTTTTGCCCACAGGAATAATTGAGCATTCAAGATTGAAATATTCCAGCACACCAGGAGTGCAAACTGTTGGACTTTCTACGAGATGGTCTTGTTAATTAATTCTTATGTAGTCGCATGTGTATTATAATGAATGTATAATAATCACTATATTGTATATTGTAACAGATGTTGTGCGCAGTAATTCTTGAATATTGAGTGTTTGTGCTTTGCCCTGATGTCAACATAAGCATTGGTGAAATTCTTGCAAGACAGTTATTCACAAAGCATGTCAGGATATAGAAACGTACAGGTAATCATTTTTAAAAGTTGAAGACTGCACGTTGAGACGACGACGATGTTGCGACCTGACGTCGGTTCAACTTTCATTTTGGCTATATATTTCTACCCCCCGACGACGTTGAGGTTTAGACGTTGTTTCAACATCTTTTCAACGTCGAAATGTTTGCTGGGAAAGGCCCGGTCGACCCTGGTTTTCAATCTCAATCTTGGAATCTGAAAAAAGGGACCCACCAGAGGATCTCAGGCTACACTTAGGCTCATATGGGATTAAACATTCATTGATATACTCAGGGGCCAGGCCTTAAAAGTGATAATTAAAATCTTAAAATGGATTCCAAAACGCACAGGTAGCCAGTGTAATGAAGCTAAAATTGGGGTTATATGTACTCTTTTGTTAGAATTAGTGAGGAGTCTGGCGGCGACATTTTAAATTAACTGAAGTCTGGAAATGTTGTGTTTGTGTTCACAACTATGTCAGTGTTGTGTTCATAACTTGTTTCCGCTGCCTCCAAGTGGCCAAGAAAATCGGTTACTGCAGGTTTAACCATACCGTAATTGTCACGTGCAGATGTAGTGGAAAGCAAGAATTTGAGAAACGTTGGCACTGGACATAAGAAAACACTGAACGTAATCCAGGGTTTTGCAGAATTGTCCAACACTGATGTTCTTGTCTGGCAATAGGGCTGCATTTTAAGTGGGTTTTGAGTATATAGTGCTCTTAAACCTGAAAAGCCTGAACTCAAAGATATCAGTAAACATCTATAGAAAATTCCCTTGGTTTTTGAGTATAGTGTTGATGGACGCTGTTGTCTCATAATGCTATGCACAATATCTCATAATGCAATGTAATGGAAAGGATGGAGCTGAAGCTGGAATGAGCTAACAGCTGGAAAACGTTAAAGCTTCAGCAAGATTTTACAAAACAAAAAATAAAGTGTTACATCTTTGGAAAAGCATTTTAGTGTCATCCCAATGCCTGTACTATGTGCTAATTGTATAACGTACTATATAGTAATTCTCATAGAATACTGTTGCTGTTGGAATGCAGGAAATCAATGCACTTTTCTTGCTTTGTAGCAGCAGGAAGTGATACGATATGTGCATTAATTAATTAATCAATCAGTGACTCTATAATGAAACTGCACTTAAATTACACTTCTTTTTGTAGCTGTAAGTAGCTCCTCCATTTCCTTTGCGTATTTGATTGTTGGAAATAGAGTCTATTAACAGCACACTCAAAAATCAAGCATCTATTTTGACACTAATTTGTCACTTTTTGTCACTTTTCAGTGTGAACACATTATATATTTGAAACCTACTTTTTGTAGTTTGGAACTGGGGCAGCTTTTGCTTCCTCTTTGTTGAGTTTAAGTTACAATTTTGTTCCAAATTTGCAATATGGACTTTAGTCTGCTCACATCTTTTATGATTTCCTGTATAAAATGGTAAAATATATTTATTCCTTGTACACTAACTGCAAAAACAGTGAACCATGAAAATCAGTAGTACATACAGTATAATGTTCGTATTTATCTATTTCCCCCTACACCTCTCTCTCTCTTAGACCCTGAACATGGATTTAAGAACACACATTAGTATGAAAACACGGGGAAAATCCTGTTATCAGATGCGTGCACGTGTGTGTGTGTGTGTGTGTGTGTGTGTGTGTGTGTGTGTGTGTGTGTGTGTAATTCTTCGTGTGCACATTGTCAGCCACAATGACAATACTTTTTTTATTTATAACCTTAAACTCTACTCTGTCTGTAGAGAAAGCTCAGCAATTTAAAACATCTGTAAGGCGCGCAGCCTCAGGTCACGCTGCCCTGCGGTCATTTCCTGGATTAATTAGCCACAGGGGTGTCTCATGTTGATGACATCAGCATCAGACTGGGGAGATTAATTAATGTGACTTTTGCTGACAGATAAAATGTCTCTGTTTAACCAGGCAGGGGCAATCTGCTCCTAATGTGCTCTGAATATGTGTGTGTGTGTGTGTGTGTGTGTGTGTGTGTGTGTGTGTGTGTGTGTGTGCGTGTGCATGAACATGCGTCAGAAACCAGTCTGGGTCATTGTTGATTAAATAAACACTTGTGTTTATAGAGCCGGCCTTCTCTGAACACGCATGCATGAAAAACATACACACACAGACACGGTACACACGTCAACATCCTTCGCTGTCACACCATTTTATTTATGTCATTCATGACAACGAACCGAATAATGTGGCTTCTTAAGATTCTTAAATGTTAATGAGTGTGACTTTGCACTACAAACACGAACAATTCACAAAACAACCTCACACACTCGCACAAAATCATTTTTAACAAAGGACAGCAAATCGTAGTAGCAGTTCTCCAATTTCATTCTAGTGACCAACATCCTCAGGTTTCCTCCACGTGAAGTATGAGGAGCGTCAAAACTCCAACAGCGTGCAGGGAGGAAATGTAAAGATTCGGGGGCCTGACCCAGCACTTTGGATGCAAAGCAAAATCAGTGAACAGTTGACATTGAACGTATGTGTGCACATTTACTGTACGCTCATGCATGTGTGTGTGTGTGTGTGTGTGTGTGTGTGTGTGTGTTGGTGATGTAGTGTGCAGGAGAGAGTGACTAATGTGAGGCTCCTTTGCATAATCACTCACCCTGTACCTCAACCCACCCTAATGAATAAATAACAGAGAGATCAAATAGAGGAGTCTACAAAAGAAAATATACATGAAATATGCAAGACTGGCTTTCACATAAACCTCCTTCTCTCTCTGAACGTGTTGACAACCACGGTCCAAAACCTTGAAGTTGCCACACGAAATACAAACTACCGTGTCAGCACTATACTGTGCATGCCCTCTGTTTCATACATGTAATTCTCTCTAGTTGAGGAGGCCGAGTGATTCTACGCAGAAAATATGTGCTTCTAGGGATTTATGCAGAAAGTGTGACAACTTGTTCTGGTGTTTCCCTCTGAATTGAAGGTGATTGCCTCTGACTAAGTGGTCTTATTATACATTTAACCAACTAAGTTTTAATTATTTCTGTAGATGGATTTTTTGTTTCCGTAAGGAGGATTTTTATCCCTGCAGCAGTGTGTTTTTGAAAGTGCTTTCTGGAGTCTGTTCTGTAGTTTACAGTGCTGTGCATGCATGAATACATCAGAGTTGTTGGAGATAGCTGCTGATGTCTTGGGCTTTCATTCATATAGTACTATCACATACAAAGCCAGGCTGGCTGTTCAGGGGAGCGCTCTAATGTCAGTGTGTGTGTTTACATCACCCTTTCTGTGTAGCTCACGATGTCAAACATGAATGAAAATCTGCAGCCAAGCAAAGTTCCTGTGGATGATGTGGTTGAATTTACAGCAAAGAATTATCCAGAGTCATCCAGATGCAAAGGAGTCGAAATAAAGAGCAGAAAACACCTTTCAGTGTTGGTGTTACTTTTCATTTGTTCATTGATTTACTTAAACAACAAGTTGTGTCTAGAGGTGAAGCAATTTAAGTTTTAATTAAACCTTTCGGTTCAACAACAACAGTTGTGTTATAAACTATTTCCTGGCTGACATTAGTGGTAATACACATAAAGTGTGCGCCTGCTAGCATGGCTATATGTTACCTAAAGTCAAGATTTTCACTGTAAGTCAAGCTTTTCTTAGCCTTCTTCTTGGAATATGTCCCAGGAAAATAATGACGACCAAATCAGTGTTACACACACCATATGCATCACAGAGCACGTCATTTGACATGCGTCATTGACGCCCATAGCACACGTACGTGTCATGCAGATGGAAGAAGATGTCAAGGTACAGTGGCGAGATGTGCCACTCCAGGGAGAGAGTGTGAAAAACTGCTGCTCCTTTGGAGAGTTGACGCACATCAACCCTAAAAGAGGATGATATAGGTGATGTGCATCAGCCTCCGCTCTGTGTTGCCCTTCAAACTGTGATATAGATAATATAAGAAGAGACAGGATGGAGCAGGATGTGATACTGCAGCATTTACTAGCACACGTAGGTAGACCTTCACTTTTACGCCACACCCTGAAAATGTGGCTCATTGACTATCTTCAAGAAGCAAAAGAGGGTCCAATATATTAATGGACAAAAAGTCATGGGTCAAAGCTATTACTTTCTTCCAACAATGGCCCCCACAGGCTCCACAGTCCTGCTGAATGAGACTTGTCCAGTCCTGTTTCACAACAACCCTCTGTCTTTGTCTGTTTATTGACTGAAAAAAACGTTTAGCCGGCGAAACCTCGAGCTTTTGACAATAGTGATCGTGTCAGGAGGAAGAAGTTAATGGAAAAAAGACATTAGCTTACTTCGCCTGCTTTCATGTTTGAAGACCAACATCTGTGAATCAATATCTGTCCTTTGGAAATGTCCCCTGTGTGTGCGCCGGCCCATCCTGACCAGGCAAATCAAATCTCTGGCCATCATACCATTACAAAAGAGTGGTCTGATGTCTATGGAAACCACACAGCCCTCAGGCAGGACAACTTAGGATATTACTTCTTGGACAGCGAACAAAAACACAGAAGGGGGCGAAAGGAGACGGAGGGAAAGAAAGGGCTCTGGTCTCCAGAAATTGGGTGCAGAAGCACCAACTTGGGCCAGTTTTTGTGAGCAAAGACACAAGAGACACAAGTGCAAACCAGGTGTGCCGGAGATCAGGATGGATGGGATCAATACATTGTTGCTGGGACAGGCCTCAGAAATGGCCAATCACATCAGCCTCTCTCATCCCCTTTTAAAGCAGAAGACAATTTTCAAATGGCCTGGGATGAGAGTCCAGGTCAGTGAGGTGCAGAGAGCCAAGGCACAAATACAAAAATATAAACTCCAGGGGTACACCACCTGAAATTACAGAAAGCCATGGAGGGCATGTGTATAACAGTTTCAGTTTTTTTGTTTGTTTGTTGTCGTCACATACGGCTGCAAGTAACGCTGGTTAATCTGCTGATTATTTCTTCAAATCATTATTTCATTTATAAAATGTTAGAAAACGGTGAAAAACACAGTTTCCCGCAGTCGAAGGGGATTTTTTTCAGATTGCTTGTTTTATTTCACCATCAGTCCAAAATCATTATATTCAGATATTTTATATATATCATTATTTATAGACAATTTACCATCATATACTACAGAGAAAAGCAGCAAATCAGCATATTTGCAAAGCTGGAACCAGTGAATACATAACATTTTTACTTAAAAAATGACAACAAAAATTAATTGATTAATCAAAATAGTTGCCATTAATTTCTTCTAATCGATTAATCAACTAATTGTTGCAGCTCTATGATCACAGAAACATAATTCTATGATTTTGAGGCAATAAGATTTTCCTTATTACAACAATGATGAGATTTTCTCCACATGATCCAAACTGTCTTCTTGTGGATTTTAGATTCAGATCTTGGTCACTATCCAAGAGTTGGCCACCACATGCACACAATTAGCCCCTTATAGGGATATAACGTTGATGTATGTCTAATGTGGCCACTGTAGGCTACTGTAAACTAACTGTCGGTGACCGCAGGACCACTCTCAGCCCCTAAAGGCACATGACTGGTTGCAGCTGCATTAATAATCTTCTCTGCAGATGTCAAACGTAAACAGCGAAATAACCGTCAGAGACTGCCTGATGTCTACATGATTACCCAGCGCAGCCTGGCGCGTCTTTACGCGGTGATCACAAGGCAGCAACACGTTTAGGCTTCAATCAAGGAAATCCTGTTTGAGATAGCAAAATGTTCGTTTCAGTTTCAGATGAAAACAACGCCTGTAACGTCACGATCACAAAATCAATCATCCAGCAATTAGAATAAATATTTACACGCATCATGTAACCAGCTTTCCATCTTTCTGCTGCAGTTCCTATCACTCTGCCCGCAACTTGTTGGTTCATTTGGAGCCACAAAAACACCAAAGTGGTTTATCAATATTAATAAGAGCCTGCGTCTGCGCATTTGGAGAGAGATGGAGAGAGGGGGCAGAAACTCAGAGACATTTATCATACTCCAAACTTTTCATAATTCAATTTCAAGTGATCATATGCGTCTCATTCATCAAGAGGAAACCAGCTGTGAATACATATCCATATCCTGTCCTCTGTCTTTTGTCTTTCTTATCACCTCATCCAACAACTACAAGTGTCTGTCCTGGACATCACCACGGCATGAAGAGGACGAGCAGTTAATGAATAAAGACAACTTGTGGACCTGGTTTGCTGTTAACGACAAAGATTAAAATATGACAGACCTAGTTGATTGATGAAAGAGGAAACGGTTTATTTTAAGTTATCTGGTTCCTTCATCGTGATAAGACGGCCGCGCGTCATCCTGTCGCTGCTGAAACACCTCAGAAAGTTCAGGTTGCGCTCTCCTCCAGAATAAAACAGTGTTTGCGCCACAGGGAGAAGAAAAAGAACCAATTCTTCGCATTAGTTATGTCTGAAAGTTGTATCCGCCAACCCACACCCTCCTCTTCTAAAGCTTAGAAAAGGCTGACACAGTGTAATAGAGTAAACAGGAGCAAACTACACGAGTTCTTACCTAAGCGTCCAGACCTCCTCTTGCGCGCCTGGCACCACCACACCGCCCGCTGCTCATCTCCCGGCCCGGCCCATCACCGCAGGTACAGTCCAGAGAGCACAGCCAGCACTCATAACCGTGTCCAGAGAGAGAGAAACAACAGAAACAAGGAGCAGAGAGAGGATGAAGAGAAAGAAAGAAAAGAAAAGAAAGACTGGACTTGAGACTTCTCAAATGTGCCCTTGTCCGGTTAGGCTTCTGTCCAGGCTCACTTTTGGTTTCTCTTCTATGAATCACTTTTCTACATTAAATCTCGCTTCTGTTGCAGCGGACTGAGGTGTGTCGGACTGAAAGAGGCCGAATGGTCCGCTGTTGCTGCTCTGCGCTCCCGACTTCTGTCAAGCCGGTCAGAGTATGGAGCGTGACTTCCGGTGGGAAGTTTCAAAATATAATTCAAAAGGGGTGAACGACCAAGCACAGTCAAAACCACTGCGTGTGTGTGTGTGTGTTTAAGTCATTAAATGTCTCAGTTTAGACCTAATAGTCTGCCCTGCCATATAAAGATAACCAATGTTAAAATTAAAACGCTCCATATTCCTGTGGGGAAATCAGGCATTGACAAGAACCAGACACAGTGAACAAAAATAGAGTATAAGTGATTTTTTGTGATTTTGACTTTGGGTAAATAGAATTAATTTCAATTTGAATATAGCAAAAGACAGTCATATCATAATGTAATAATGTAAATAATTGTATGAAAATGTGGCAGAAGAAGGTCTGTAAAAATGCAGCTGTAGGGAAAGTAGTAATGAATCGAAGAAAAGTAAAATGCCTTCATCTATATAATGAGAACATGTTTCTTATTGTAAAATATGTGAAATATAATTGAGATCTAGCCTAAAAGTAGTACAAGGCCATGTACTGTACGTATATATACAAGTGTAGACATGCATTAAAAAAGCTACAGTCTATATGTAAGAGTTAGTTTAGTTGGATTGAAACACCAAAAAGGATACAACATATGCACAGAAATGTTATAGTGTGCTTTTGGCGTTATTACCATTGTTGTTATAGCACATGTATTAAGAAATGGAGAAAGCAGTAACAAGATATATAACAATCATAATGCATGAGCACAACCAGAAACAGAGCCAACAGATGCTGAACAGATTAGTCCAGAGTGCAGGAATGTAAAAACCCTGCAACATCAGCCTAGAAGTTGGCTGAGCCAGTGCTCTCTGTTGAATCTTGGAGAGACGAGGCAGAGGCTCATCTGTTCCAAGGCTGCATCAGTTCACTCTGAAGAGGTCAGGTTTTCCTCTTCTGTAAATGTTGTAGCATGATGCGATACAAGTGTAACCTAAAGCCAGAGGATCGAGGTCATCTGTTAATTGAGGAGGTTGTAGTCTCGATCAACTGCATCATCTTCAGCTCGTAAACAAACCTGGAGGAATCACACATCCCATTGTCTGTCATGTTTGTGTCTTTCGCACCATCGTGCTTTCCTGCCTTTATTTTGAAACGTTATTCCTTCAACTTCCGGTAAGATTATTGCTAAGTGCGGTCAATTTATCTAGATCTGTGTCCGGCCGGTGCTGCTAATTGAATGTGAATCAGTCATGAATATTTTTCCTTTCTGACTCATGGAAGACAGTGTCGGACTCCTCGTAGTCCAAAGGAATTGTATAGGAAGTGATTATAGTGTAGGCTTTTATTTTGGATATTTCTCGGCGTTTTAAAAAAAATAGATTATAAAATGGAAAATAGGGTTCTCCGTGATGAGCAAGGACACTAAAGCGTCGCAGAGGTAGGAGGCGGGAGGAAGAACAGGGGGTCACTGAAAGGTTACAGTCAGGAAGGTGTAGGCTGCACTCAGCAACAGGTAAGCAGAATCAGGAAAACAGCCAGCAGGGCATTGTCCAATGACAATGTGTGAAGACTCATGGTGGCCTCAAAGCTGCAGTTGTTTGTCCTGCTAGTTAGTTGAGCAGCTGTCCACAGAGAGTCCAGGACTGCCAATGTAAAAAGAAATATATATACATTAGGCTATATATTGTTTGTGCTTGATGTACAACAAAATGAACGCAAGAAAAAATTATTTTAATATTCGAAAATGCCACATTACTAACATTTAAATCAAAATTATTAGGTTACTTCCAAGTATAAACCTGACATAATTATAAAAAAAAAATGGACTTTGCATTTTCATTTTCAAATTAGTCAACTGAGAACGCAAAGAAAGCAAACTCGACAGATATGTATTTTGCAATGATTAGCTCATATATATAATGAAAATAAAATGGCAGTTTGCATTTTCATTTGGATAAAGGTGTCATTCTTGGCTGAAATGCACCAATCAGAGGACATGATTCCCTCGCTTGGGTTTCTCACCAAGACTGACATGTCTGCCTAGTGTGAGGGATTTTTGTTTCTTTTTGGATACACAAGGACCTCTGTTCTTTGTTGCAATGACAAAACAAGATTGGCTCCTCAAGCACAGGTGTAATTAATGGCAGTGATTATGGCTACTTTCCATTTAGGTGTTCAGTGTCAGGGCCCTGCTAATGTCCATGCTGCCTCACAGGCACAGCATACTCTTATTCGCAAATACTTTTCTTGTTACCGAATTCATTACTCTGTTCCTTTGTTAGTACGACCGCCATCCCAGTTTTTTTTTTCTTTTATTTTCTAATAACATTTGAGTCGACTCACGACCTTCATTCCTCCCACTCAATGTTTGATGTAACATGTTTGTAGGTACACAACAGCTTTGACTTTTCCACAGCACATTCTGAACACATTCCAGTGCTTTTGCTTGTTTATCTGCCTTTTATCTTCATAAAGAAATGTTTCTATAAGCAAGGAGAGTATTTTTGTTTTCATTTCCAAAACAATTTCCCCATGTAGTACTACAATATCAAATCAAATATTAGCTTGTGGGCTGATGAGACAGCTGAAGCATGAAGGCAAAGTGAGGGCTGTGTCAGAAAGCCCACATGCTGATAAAGCAATAAGACTCATGAGGGAAACAATACTGGAGACCCTGTTTGTTATCTGGTCTCTACAGTCCCATGACTTTCAGCTCTGTAAACTGGCTGTATGCCTCAGTATCATAGGATGCTCAGGCAATAGAAAAAGGAAAGTACAGTTAGAATATGGAAGTTCAGGAATGCCAATATTAAGATTTAGTCTAATAGAAATTTCACCTACCGTTTTTGTGCTATGAAATAGTAAAACAAAATTATAACCACAATTCAATTCCCATTTGAAAATGTTGCAAAATGCAAATGCAAATTAAAACTATTGTAAAATTAAAACTCCACTGGCAATTGATTTTCAGTGTACACATGAAAATAACAAGTGGATTTTTTTTGTTTGTTTGTTTTTATTTCCATGTATGTTTTTCCATTCCTTTTATGTGCACACAAATAACATTTTAATTTGACAGAATTATTCCTTTTTTAAATTAAATTAATTAATTAAATTTGAAATTTAATACTGGTAGTCCTCGACTTTCAAACAGACAGTAATAAACACACAGATGACAGTTTAGTTAGTGTCCTTTATTTATACGCCACATATTTTCTCTTTATTTTAAAAAAGAGTTATGTTGTATAACCCATTTCTATATGTCATTTTCTTGTCTGTTTTTATTTTGATGGAGGAGTTGTGTTCTTTTAATATTCAACAAGCATCCATGTCCCCTATGAATTTCCATGTTTATACTCTGCATTAACAACAAGACACACTGTGATACATAATTGCTCAGACAGATTTAATTCAGGGTCAATGCCCCACAATTAGCAGCATAACTACTCTGATCATTAGTAAACTGAGTCTATTAATGGTGGTGGAGGGGAAGGTGGTGACTGTAAATTGGCATTAGTGATGTTGACCATGAGGGAACAAGGTTTCCTTGTGGATGAACTGATAGGACAATAGAAGGATGCAGGAAAATATTAATGGATAAGAGCCACGAGGCACAGCTTAACTGGATTAATTAATGAAGCAATAGGGGAGAGGGAATGAGGCACTCACCCTGAGTGGACCTTTGCAAAAGAACATTTTAAATTAAAATATGTGAAAATTTAACTTTTTTTCCCCACTTTATTGAATAACAGGATATTAGTTCATTACAATACAACTGAGAATATGACTGCCACAGATCCTGATAGAAGCAAATAATTTAAATGAGGAAGTAAAATAACCAAATAAATTATTTTAAAAAAGAGATAATGTATCATTCATTTAAAACCTGTCTGAGCGTCTGACAGCTCAAGTTGCTTGCTTGGCCTCTGCTGTAAACATGTGTTTATTGTTGTTTCTGCATAATGCAACCGGAATGAAAAAGGTCGTGAAAACCCAGAATCTTTTTAAAGACTTTTTATGTCAGGCTCAAAGAGGGCCAGACCTTAGTCAAAATCAAAATCAAATTTTTTGAAATGTAGCACCATAATCATCATTCTGAAAAGGGTGCGACTAGTGAGGCTTCTTTGCACATAGCAGGACCTTATGCTGACGAGGCCATCACAACTGCCACGGCCTTTGAATAAGAATCACAAAAAGCCTCAGGATTCTGTCAGATAGCTCTGGATCTTATTTTTGCCGGGGTCTGGAGATGTAAATGCGAATCCATTAATCTGAGGTCTGGCTCAGCATTCTCAGATGAAATCTCATCTCATGTTAGATGCTGAATGGTCTCAGTGCCTGGCATTATTGTCTGTCTACCTCTGCCTCACTCTCTGTCTCTCTGTCATATTGCAGTCGTTATGAAAAATGCAATTCAATATCAGAGTGACCTCTGAACTGTCGCTGCCTCATCTGTGCTTAACACAGACCAGAGCCTTTAAAGGATGATCCTCGAGCCTATACAGTACAGTATGGCATGGACGCACGCCAACAACATTCACATGTCCACCACCATCTAAGTACGCGTACAAATGAACATGTGCACATGTGCATGTTTGTGGAGTCTGTACAAGTCTATAACTCTATAAGCCCTGATTGATACAATGTGATTTAAGATGTGAAAGTAGAAGAAGTTTAAAGTTCAGAGAGTTGAAAGCTGGAAGAATAACATCCGAAAATGTCTTTTTCCAGTCAGCTGAGAGTATTTTGTTGAATGAACAAAGAATTTATTTACGTAGGCATCTCTCTCTCTCTCTCTCTCTCTCTCTCTCTCTCTCACACACACACACACACACACAC
>NTHP01000585.1:118771-136186 GCA_003416845.1 Oplegnathus fasciatus
CCCATTCCAGTTGTGTCTGTTGTTTTGTTTTCTTCTGCTACGTGTACACCTTTTTGATCCACCTACTTCCTAATAACTGTAACGAGGGTCACACATGAAGGCAATGTGTCATTTTCATTTTCTGAACAGCGTATTTCAGCCCTCTTATAACATTTAGAGGGCTTTATTGGCAACAATGGCACATATTTGTCAATTTCATTTCATTCCACATAGATTCATATAGACACTGTATACTTATATTATTATACTTATGTGTGAGGTTTTAACACACATTTTTCACTCTCAAGTGTTCTGGTGAAGATGAAAAAGACTGCAGATGATGTTTCTTTGGTGCACTGTGGTGCTGCCTGGCAGAGTTTTAAACTACAAGTTATTTTGTTCACTTCCTATGTGATGAAATTGGTATTGTTTACACTCTACACAGGTTATTATAGCACTCCACTAGTCCCATTTATGCAAAACATAGAAGGTGCTGTGGAAGGTCACTTTGCCCTGCAGTCGTCTCAGTATCCACGAAGACCCAAATACAAAACTGGTGCTACACAGTCCTATGAACATGGAAATGCAACTGATTCCATTCCATTTCAAGTGAACGAACAAATTAAAAAAGAAATAGATGCACAAATAAATAAGCTATTGTTCTTTTTCAAACAGTCAAAAGGGGCTACAGCCATCACAGCAGCTCTGTGAGGCTGAACGCAGACAAAGTGGTGCTTTGAGCTAAAAGCCAGCAGGCCCACAATGACAATGTCAACATGCTGATGTTTAGCAGGTATAATGTTTGTAATGTTCACCATCTTAGTTTAGCATGTTAGCATGCTAACATTTGCTAATTAGAACTAAGCACAAAGTACAGCTGAGGCTGACGGGTCATTAGTTTTGCACACAATTGGATGAAGTGAAATTTTGACTTGATGATGGCACTAGACAAAAAGTCAGGGGAACATGGAAATGAAGAAGAAAATGTACAGTGTATTTTCACGACAACAGAGCAAACGTCTGCTGATGAAGATCATGTGATATGATTGAAAGCTCCAGAACAGGTACCAAATGGACCTTTATGTTAGGTTGTTTTGTCAACTGCTGTTTCCAAAGTCAAGAATGAACTTTGAAACACTTTTTTATGTTGTGTCACGCTGTTAAAGGATCAGGGCTGAGTATCAAAACAAAATATTTTCAGAGAATCCTGACTGAATTGGCTCTGCAGTACTGGAAACTGTCTGTTTTGTCCTGCAATGCAGTTCTTCTTTGTGTGAGAAGAAGAGAACCTCGATGCATCCAAGAAGTCTGTCTTACTTGTTGTTATAGTTGTGTGCAGGCTGTCTCCTGCACACAACTATACTCATTTTCCCTTTAATGATCATGCCCACACTTATGACAACAAAGTTTCAACTTTGACAAGCAGATCTGCACTGTTGATCAACAGCAAACTGTTAAGGTTCAAGTTTCGAGGTTGAATTTATTGATCCATAAAATCATGGAAATTACAGTGCCTCCATCCACCTTTCAGCTTGCTGGTTGTCTTAACAAAGCTCTGAGCGGGGTCATCACAAAGTCCAAAGTGGAGGAAGCTATTATTTTAGCTAATGCTGTTAACTTCTCTAATAAATAAAGATGTATGTGTAAAAACCCTGTTGTGTTGTTTGCCGTCAGTTATACATGTTCAAGTTGAAGCTGTATTTGTGTTCTTAAATGTGCTTTGTGTTTTAGCTGGCGAGGTAGCGAGCTTCCTGCGGAGCTGCCTAATGTTGCAAGGACCACCTGGCTGCATAAGATTTCCTGGTGACTGATGTTATCAGAGTCTGTTCGTCTGCCTGTGCAAAGCATCCTCATCAACCTTCTCACTGATGTGGAAGGAAATCTGGCCAAAGAGCTGTAACATCTCCATCATGTAGCCTATTGATCACTTACTCCTGCACACTCTTTGTGGTGGGGAAGTCATGACCTTGTGAGCAAAATAATGAGAGCAGAATGTGAACTGACAGCAGGTACTGAACTCTGTCCGTCTTCACGAGTGTCTTTGAGATGTGTGTGTGTGGGTGTGTGGGTGGATAGGTGGAGGCGGCAGATTGAGAGAGAGTGAAAGAACATTCGATGAACTGAAATAATCTACACCAATTACAAATAGTCAATGTCACATTTGGAGCTGCACTAAAGAATATCAACATAATGTATATTTTACATGTGAAAGACAATAAAACAGATTACATCTGTCCAGAATAACAACTGTCTCCATGTTATGACAAGGGTACCGCTGAAAAGTTTTAAAATTGTATAAGGCAAGTTTATTTATACAGCACATTGACCATTGTGTGTGTACTGTATGTGTGAGAGAATGTTTTGAGCTCTAATTTTAAAGTCATTTTGATCTCCATCATTTTACGAAGCCCAATTTGATGGGTACTAGATGGGTACTAATGCTGAAGTGACACCTGGTTGCCCACTGACTGATGACTGGCAGCCGGTGAATCAGGTGCATCATACTTGAAGTGTTATAGACAATCTAGTGGACACAAGTGATGAATGAATTTCTTGTAAATTAGATGAATAGTCTTAGCAGACTTAAATAGATTTGGCATGATTAGTAACCATGGGTAGCTGGGTCTCAGTGTGTGAGTGAAAGGGAAGGAAGTATCTGATTTTGCGGTTCTGTAGACACAAGTTGTCAGGGGGAACATACCTCCCATTGGTGGTTGTTTAGCTCTGATGAATTTAAATGCAACATTTTCTCTCCTTTTAGCTCTGCTTTCGAGCTCTACCAACTACTGTAGAAAATTTCTGTCTCTTTAGCTGCTAAATGCTCCACTATGTTCACCAGCTAGATGGTAACTTTGTCTGTCTGCTGGGAAGATGTTGTACGTTGGGTTAGAGGAGCTTCTTTAGCTGAAAACAACTGCGCGGCGAGCTAAAATAAGACTCGGGTGATAATTCTCTGTGGGTTCGTCATTAGGAGAGACCTCTGTCACATCACACATAGTCTTTTGATTCACTGTTAATATAAAAATATAGATTATAGCTGCTTTAAGTGTGCATACTAATCTGACCATATCATAACAGATGGAATTATTTCATCTTATCCTTAAGTAATAATTAAAATTCTATGTCATATTGCATATTTGTCTGTTACCACCAGCCTTGTTACCATGTGCTTAGCAGCAGGCATAAAGTTAACTTTATTGTTAGCCCACCTTCACTCTGCCATCAGGGTTTCACCTTAACCTTTGAGTTAATGTCAGTTCCTGCTGTTTCTCCACCAGCCTCAGCTCAAAACCTACAATCACTTTTCTCTGAGCATTCAACCAGGCTCAGATCCGACTGAACTGTAGCTGGCCCTTAGAATCACATACTGGCCAGTGAAGTGGGGAATTACTTTATTATTGCTACTCACAGTCCACCCAATACTGTCAATGCTATCTCTAAGGCAGACCATATCTGTGAGTGGAAACAAATCAGCCACAAAATTAACAGAGCTGAGTTAAAGGAAGTTGTTACTTTATCATTCATTTATTCAAACTGTGAAATTTAAAGTTGATTTGGCCACTTGGGGGCATAGACACTCCACAACTAGCAGACAACCCCACAGCCTAACATATTGCCTTATAAAGTTGCTCTGGCTAAAGTGTTAGCAAACAGTTACACATCCAGCAGACACGGAGCAACATTAGTATTCATTTGGAGTTGTGTATTTGGCTACCTGAAAAATGTAAGGCAATATCCACTCTCCACCAACTCCTGAGGGAAGTATCTGGCTCTTTATCTTAAAAAAACGCTGGACTTTTTTCACGAGCTAGATGCTAACTTTGTCTGTCTGGTGCTTGGCAGGTATAGTGCTGAACAGTGATGTGATGTGAACGAGTCGGCTCTATGAGCTCCTTTACGTGAACCGGCTCCCGTCTGAAAGTCGATTTCTTTTTTCTTTCTTCTTTTATTTAATATTTTTTGTTTCATATTATATCATTATACTATGTACTATATACTATGGGAATTCAGGCTCTTTTTAGCGAGCCAGATCATTTGGCTCAGCTCAGCAATAACAGCCAACTCTTTCGAATAATAAGTAAGTAAAAATAGTCTTAGGCTTTAGGATCCTAGTGGCCTGAGGGTAAAAGCTCTTCCTGAGCCTCTCAGTGCTGGCCTGGTGTATCTGATATCTTCTTCCCAACCGCAGCAGGGAGAAAAGGCCATTCATTCATCATTAAATAGTACGAGCGACGAGATTGAACCACACAGCAAAACGTCTGCTAAAAGATGCTAAAAAGCTCCGTAGAGCTGCCGAGGTGGGTGATTCTCTCTGGGTTCATTACTGCAAATGACCCCTCTCACATCACTCAAAATCAACAAGAAATATTGTTTTGTGGAGCTTTAACTTTTAGAAGGTTTCAAAAAGTGGTTCTTGCCTCATCCAGTTGTACATACCGTAGAAAAAATCTAATAATAATGAACTGTCAGTCAGAGACACTCAAGGAATTAACCATTTACAGCAAATGGCTACGGTTAGATTTGGCGAAAAGGGCTCTGCTCTTTGAGGGAGCTCTCAAAGGATCCGAGCAGCAACGAGGATTCTGCTGGAAGAACTAATCCCTTTAAGGCTAGCAGCTCCGTGAGGCTGCATTCAGGCACAGCGATGCTTTCAGCTAAATGCTGAAGTCAGCATGCTAAAATGCTCACAATGCTAACGTGTTGATGTTAGCAGGTACAATGTTTTCCATGTTCGCCATCTTAGTTTAGCGTGTTAGCTAACATTTCCTATTTGGCACTAAAGTCAAACTACAGCTGAGGCTGATGGGGATGTCATTAGTTTTGCAGGTATTTGGTTACAAGTATTAGACAAATTAAAATTTTGACCAGATAATGAATAAGCACAACTTCAGTTCTCTGCCTGAAATAATGCTGAGCTTCATTTCTGCTGCACATATTGGTTCATTCATTCATTGGTTATTTTATGCTAAAGGAAGGCACTATTTACCTTAAAAAACTTTAAAAACACCTTCGCAATTCTCACCAGCTCTCCATTTCACATTTTTACACCCACTCACACAGACATGCTAAAGTCAAAACCTTGAGCAGACAGCGAACTCGCGACCCCGTTAATCAATGTTGCTTCTTACCTTTTAATGAATGGAACGAATGTTTGTTTCGGTGGAACGGTCCTTCATTATAAGGTCCACTGGGCCCAAACACGTTATAAAAGGAAAAGTTCATGTTTTTTCCCCTTCTTTTCACTCTTTCTCAGAGTCTTGCTGGTAAAAGGGTGAAGGATGATGTTAAAAAAGAGGAATTTAAACGTTTGGAGATGTGATGTCCCTTTAGGCGGAACATGTAGCAGAGAATACAAATGGAAAAGTCATGAAGTCAAATATTTTGCTACGCCTTGTGGACATAACTTTTACATAACAACATTACACAGTCAGAGGCATTTCTTTCAAACCTTCCCTACAGATATCGAATTAAGTCTGTTCATCTGTGTAGGTGTTTGACTCTCATTCAACAAAAACATGCCTCTTTGATATTAGAGTTGTAGCTCCTGCACCATCTCCTTGTTGTTGTGTGATTTGTTTTTGTTTTTTTATCCCATTGGGGAATATTTCTGTCAGGTGTTGCCATACATAAGAAAAAGCAGCAGTACAAACAAATTGTACATAAATGTCGAGTCAGAAAATACACATCAGTGTTGCTATGTTGGTATTAGGTATTTGAATATACAGAATTGTTCAGAAATGAATCAATAATGAAAAATGTCTATGTGCATTAAAAGGAAAAATAGCTGTCGGAACAAAAACCCTGAATATCTGAATGTTGCTGACAATACTGATTGTCTTGTGCAACATCTTTGTTTCTGGTTTGTGTTTTTAGACAAGCACAAATGACCTGAACCAGATTACTTTCAAAAACTTGGTAAATAATGGAACCTTTAATTGTTCTTGCACACATGTGTCTGTACTGATTATAATTTCAGCTTATTGTCCATGACAACACCAGATATTTATAGACGCAGAACCTGAATTGCTTGATGGTTAATGCGTGCGGTTGATAGGATGATGGTTCCTCATAAAATCAAAGCACATTTTTGAAGACCATCACAATAAGTAGAGCAGATTCTCCTCATCGCTGTACACACAGGCAGCATAAACGTCGGCTGTGTAAAAATAGCACTCCTGACTGTGAAAATGAGCATGCAGAGACATGAAGCTCATGAATTCCCACACATACATGATGGAAGAGATGAGCGGTCACACTCATTAATGCTTTGCATGTGATGGATAGTATTAATAACGGAATGGACGGCAATGTTCATCTAGGTAGAGGAACAGAGTCACACTGCCGCCATTCATCATTACAGCTGAATGTTACCACTCAACTGTGGATGGTCCCACCACACGGTGCAGGCAGGGAGGCTGTAACTCTGCAAAAGACGGTGTGAAAGACTTGCGGAGCAAACATTAAAGGATGTCCTTGTTCTGATGAGGGTACGTCCCAGAGGGTGAAGCTTGGTTCAGTCACAGCCAGCATCACTGCACCATGAGGCCGCCGCAGCAGGAAACAGAAACACAAAGATCACCCTGTTTGTTTTATGACCTGGATTGAACACTGCCTACAGGGCCTGCAGCTGATTTATGAAATGACGAAAATCTGATTTACTACCAAAATAAAAGTTTACAGCCCAACATACTGCATTAACTAAATAGACTGTCAAACAGGACAAAAACTCATATTTTCACATTAGTATTTTAATTCCAAAATCATTAGTTAGTGATCTACAAAATACAAATTCACAACACCCAGAACTGTGGGTCCCTCCAGTTTCATTTCTGCGCATATGAAATAAGTTGGGGTTAGCATTACTTACTATGGCAGATGTACAGTACCTCACATTGTTGAGGGACGCTTGAACATAAGAACATGCAGGTATACAGAGTCATTATCCGAGTTTGTGGCTCTCTTTTTGTAAATGTACCCTCGGATGAAGGTGCAGGGCTTAGCAGGATGCTCAAGAGAGGATCGTCCAGGTTGTTGACATCGATATCATTCACACGTTACTATAGTGCCCCCTGGAGGACACATATTGTAAGGCAACATGACTTGACAAGGTCTCTGTCAACAGAGCAGGCACAGCACAGACAATGCATTATATCACTCAACCAAGGTCAAACTTATCATTGGACAATGACTGAAAAGAGTCAGAAAACATTACAGATTGCCCTCAATTGGAGCCATTAACACTGTAAAGTCTAAACATCTGAAAATATTTCCATTCTTACTTTTAGAACGTGTTTTAGTATGCAGCATGTGTTTCTACGCAGCAGGTTAGTCTGTATGAGTCCAGGGATTTTAATAAAGTGCCTTATAAAACAGCATCCTGAGTCATAAAGTCTGCACATGCATCCAGCTAAACGAAACAGTAACATTACAGATGGAAGTGCTACGTGTACACTCGTACAGTACAGCAGTTCTCTACAGGCTTCGCAACAGGCATCTCTATTCAAAACAGTAAGAACTTTAAGAGATCAAGTGGTCATAAAGAACTTCACCGGGACAGGAAAACTAAAAGAGCCGCTGCTTTCGTCAGGATTTCAACAGTCTGCTCTCCCTGCTTCACAGTTTCCCCCCTTACTTAAAAACACGAGACAAACACGCTTGGTCCTCTTCTGCAAAAACATTTGAGAGCGAAATGACGACAGAGGATCGGAATGAAGTAAAGGAGGATCAGGTAAAAGTTCAAGATATTTCAACCTGCGAGTAGCTGATTTCTAAAACATGAACTCTGTTAAATTCAGGGTGCGTCACATTTGGTCACCACTGTTGGGAATGATTATTATGTAATTACATAACAGCTTGTTCAGTCATGTTTTGGTAATGGCATTTGGGAAATATTATAGATTGGTAAGAACGGCACTGATGACAAGGCTACACTGTGTTTGTTTGCATTTTGTACTTCTGCTAAATCATAAACTCTGTCCTGGCCTAATACGACACTAATAAAGTGTTTTATTGTTTCCAGGCACAAACTTTTTAAGCCACAATCGGCCACACCGGCGTGGGCTCTGAGCTGCTGCTGAGATTAAAACATAAATCACAAAAATCTGACCTGGAATTAGTTAAAGTCAACATTTACTCTGTCGCCAACATGACACATGAATTGCTCCTTAACTCAAAATTAACACTTAATCATCCTGTCACGCAACTAACCGTACCTGAAATTACACTGGACAACTACATTAAACATCCGCTAGAGCTCATTTTAATCTCTCTAAATGTGGCGGGTCATTCTAATAGCCACATTGAAGCACTTTTATATTTTTTTCTTTCTTAGCATCATATTGATCATCTACGCTGATAGAGGAATTTGTCTGTTAATTCCAGTGTTTGTCCCTTCCAGAAGTCGGTGTTCATAATAATCGGAATCATTTCGCTTCTAGCCGTGAGATAGAGGTAGAGCAAAAGGAGAAGGCAGAAAACATGCACGTAATAAACAGTACATGACTCCCTGTATTCCCTTATTTTCTTGTAAATGCCAAGAGTAGAGCGATGACGGGGCGTTGTGAACGGCAGTGTTGGTGGGTGGTTGTTGAGCGGCCAGTCACGGAGCGTGCTCAGGAGATGATTCGAATGCCGAAGTATTTCTTGAGCTGCTCGAGGAAGATGAAGGTGAGCACTGTTTGAGGAATCAAGCGGATCCCTGCGGGGACGAGACCCTGCAACAAAAAATTGCCATTGGATTACTATTTGTAATTTTCTCCCATCACACCTGTCAAGTTAAAGCTGCTACGCCTAATAAGTACTTTGGTATTAAACAGGTACTTCATCTTTTAAGGTGGATTGCCCGCTACTGTTAATGTAGGTAATTTAGCACACTTGACAAAGCACCAGCATGCTTTTAATGTCAAGTACAACTTTTCGTCTGATGTGTGATTTGACAGATTCATTGTTAATATTGTTTCACTGATTAAAGTAAGAAAAACAAGTTATTTGGAAGAGCCATGGGCAGACAGTGTTTTGTTAGCAGTGGAGCTTTAGAAATAGGACCATGCCATTTAGATAATTTGACAATTGCAGTTTTTAATCTGCTCAAAGTGCTACAGCTGACAGCAGTGAACGTTTGTTTGGCAGCTTGTTCAGCAAGAAAAGATATGCGTCCATGCTAGTCGGTAAGAGGGAGACATTAGCTAGAAAGCTGATGGGGGCTGTTGTGTCATAGCCTGTTCGGCTGTGTTAATGTCAGCCAACAACCTTTAGTGCTTTGTGCTGTTTGACTGGCTATAAGCAAAGAATTTCTCTTGTAGACCAGGTCTGACACTGGGGAACTTGATATGCTTTTTGCATGCATGTGTATACTATCTGATATTTTAATGTTTATTATGAGCATGTTCGTCATTGAAGACATTCCCTGAGGGGCTTTAAAGCTTTCCATTCATTCATTCAACCAATATTGCTTTTAATAGGCTGAAGTCCCCATCTCTTAAAAGGGCAATGGGAACAAATAGGTGAGTACTTCAAGAACTTTTAGTATGAAATTATGACAGGTGCTAAACTATTTACAACTATGGCAGACCTTGACTTGCTTTGACCTCTGGACCAGAATTCTCTCTAACCCAAATTCATATTACTTTTTATTGTTATACAAATGGTTTTATCAGGGCAGAGGTCTTTTCTGTGACTGCTGTGCTATAGCCAGGGAACAGCTCCAACTGATACGAGTGAATCAAAGCATTCAAGTGTGATCCAGTGAGTCAAATAACTGAAATAATAAAGTTTAAGTACCTGTTATCAAGAACCTCTGATTCAAAGTAGGACTAAATAACCACAGTGGTGTTATAATGCATGGTGTGTAGGACAGTTTTTTTACCTTGTAAAATGCCAGCGGACCCAGCTTGGCAGTTTCTCGTAAGCAATGTGCCACCCCCTGAAGAGAGAGATGCACAGGAGGTTTAACACTGAGAAATAAAGAAGATGGATAAACAGAAAGAGAGGGACGAAAGGGTTAGAGGAGACAATGAAGAGATCCACTCACTGTGTACTCTCCCTTGGAGCTCATCAGCCTCGTCTTTAGCACATCCAGAGGTTGACACAAGAATGTAGCACAGCCTCCCTGCAGAGGAACACAAAAGAGCTCCTTGTAAACTTTACACTGACTCAATCAGGCTTCCAGGGCACGCGGATAAAACCTGATACTTACAGCAATGAAGCTGGAAAGAAAGTGTGTGAGTATGTTATCTCCCATCATGCCTGTTCCCAGCACGAACTGCTTGGCCTGGTCGTAACATGCCAACTAAAAAAGTGAAAAAAAACAAGAGAAGATGGAGGAAGTTTATTACATTTTAATGGAAAAAGTATCTGTGTTGATGTGATCTCTTTACTACATGAAGCTCCAAACTTTCATTCTCAACACAGCTCAACTTCCAGAAAACTGTAATGAGCCTCAGAAAATCATGCCAGTACACCTGGCCTCATGAGTTACCTGCCAACTGCTATGTCACAATAATGACAAAAACTCAAATACCTACAATACAATCTGCCCAGTTGCGAAACATGGCTCAAACGTCCATCTTTGTTCTCTCTTTGGAAGCCATGAGATCCACCAGCAAAATTAAGTCTCAATTTTCACATGTCAAGTACATTAGCTGGCCTCAGTGTAGTTCGCAAAAACTATGTGATCACTCAAAAACAGTATAAATATCAACCTGTGTCAAATCTTTAAATTTCAGTATTTGGCTCCCCCTAGTGGTAGTACAAAAACCTCCTGTGGCAGGCAGAACTGCACCACCAATATGGTCTAATTTTCTCATTTTTACGAGCGATAAAACAGATAAAAAAATAAACGGAATTTGGGATGTTTAGCACATAGGGGGGTCAGAAATATTTTGAAGACCTCTACACACCCACCTTTGGATATGTGTGCCAACACAGACTTGAAAAAGTTAAGTGATTCTGAGGTTATATGGATTAATGCATAATGCATTACGCATTGTTTAAATGGAACCATTTGAACAAGTAGCCTATTCATCTAGAAATTGATTCAGATTTGATAAATTAATGTGGCTTTAATTGAATTCCATTATCTTATTACAGGACTTAGAGATGGATTCTGAATTTGACATGACTAATAAATACTGTATCACCTTAATGTATTTAAGAGAAAGGTTGATCTAAATTGTGACTGTGTTAGCCCAGGTAGAATAAAGTACAACACAAAAATAAAGAAACAGACAAATCCCTCCAGTCTCTTTAAAACCTGCAGGCATTTAAAAGGACTTAATTTTTATTTTTTTTAACGAATTTTATACCTGTGATACCAAAAAAATAAAGGTTACCGATCATAAATATCAGCCTATCACCTATAACTGTGACTTGCCTGTCCCACAGTGACCATCGCTCCTCTGCTGGAGGCCATGGTGGCTCCTGAGAAGAGTCTCCTCACACCCTCTGTGGGACAGGACACAGGTCAGAGGTCACACATGATGCCACCGTGTGCTTTACATGAAGTTACATACTGGACATGATTCTGTTTGGGATTTACCTTCTCTGAAGACTCTGAAGAGTCCATCGATGGCATGTTTGTAGCTTAAAGAAAGAAAAACAAACAGTCAGGGTTTAATTGTGCTTAAAAAAAAAAAACGGAACATTTTTAACTACTGTAACTGTATAATTCTCACTTTCTCCTCATTTCTGGTGGTAGTTTCATGTCATTCTGCATCCTAGAAGCAAAAACAGTTCACATCTTTTTAATCCACTATTTGCTGTTTTGGAGCATAGACCAAAAAACTAACAATAAACAGTTTGCTTGTTTAAAATAATTTGTTATTGTTATATATAATAGTGTTATATAATTGTTGTAATTACAATTGTTACATAATTAACTGTATATACAGTATGTTAATGAGAATTTGAATTGTCACGGCATGTTACCTGACGTTCACCATGTCTGCCGGCGTGCCAACAAACCCACCAGTGAAACCTGTAGGCAGAGAAATCTTGTTGGCACACAGTCCTGTATGGGTGACACTGCATGTGTGCGTGAGAGAGAGAGAGGGGGCAGAAGAGGAGCAGAATGTGTGTGTTCCCACCTCCGAAGGCTCCCAGCAGGACCTTCTGGTAAAAGGGCATGGGGCCCTGGCTTGTGCTGCCCATCATGTCTCTCACTGTCTCATAGATGGCAAATCTGGTGAGGGAATAGGACATCTGAGAGGAGAGGAGAGGAGAGAAGAGAAAAAATGAACGAAATGAAATGAGTCCAGCAGAGGTCTGTATCATATCTTCTTCTCACTATTTAACATTTTCTTTTTTAAAACTTGGAGGAGCCTCTGGCATCACAACCAGTCTTTATCTAAAAAAAGGTTTATTTAAAGTCTGGGGTGACTAAACTAAACAGGATGCACCGTTTACAGGATAAAACTCATCCTACTCTTCAAAGAAAGAAGAAAGAAAGAAAGTTTGAATCAAACTTTTCTTTCTCCCTCCAATCATCCTGCAACATTCACAGACCTGCTGAACACACTGCTGTCCTCATATGCTTTTTAAAACTAACCTATTGATATATTGACAGTATCCTGCAGCCACAAACCAACACTTTGGTCATGTAATGACAGGAACTTCACATGAGGTCAGTATTAGCACATGACTTGTTTTAAGAGCAAACCTACTGAGGCAACAGCACATGAATCTCTTTCTCATCTCATTAGAATGGAGCTGTTACAGAAAATTTACCCAGAAACTAATGTGGTCGGTCATACTCTCTCTTCCTCCTACCAGAAAAATGCTAAAGTTGGTGGTCATGAATACGTTATGTTTGACTCAAACTTCATTTCAGTTAGAGAAAGAACTGAGACACATTGAAGAAAGCAAAGTGGGGAAATTCTTTTAACTAATTTCTCAAAACTCATCTTCTTAAAAAAGCCTTTTAATAATGCTAGCACACGATTTTATTTCCAACATGTCTTATTTTTTTATTATTGTTAGTGTTTTTATATTATTGTTGGGTATTTTATTCCATTTTATTTGAGTATGATTTAAAATTGTTTGGCCTCATTGCCGTCCTGAAATGTTTTAATCCTGGTTTAGCCATTTAAAGCACTTTATTTGTAACTTTGTTTTGAAAAGTGCTGTACAAATACAGTTTATCATTATCATTATTATTATGTCCATACCAGTCAGTGTCTACCTCAATATAATCTATAAAATCACATGATAATGAACACCACAATACACACCGAACAGACTGCACACAGACACACATACCTGTCTACAAAGGGAGGCAGAGAGGCCATTGTAAAGAGCCAGCACCCCGTCGCTCTTCACCACATGAACGGCCATCCCCAACATCCTCTTCTTCACCTCCTGCTGCGTTTGCAGGTGTACCTGGAAAGACATCCGTGTGTTAGTACTGGTGTCATTTTCAGTACCAAGCTTGACAGAACACAGACACAACAAACAGACAATGTGAGGCCCAGTTGGGGCTGATGCAGCAACTTTTTCTTTTTGTTCCTTCTTGTGGGGTGACTTAGACACCAGGTCACATATTTAAGCAACTAAATGTGTCAAAGGGCTACATGTGTCCCCTCTTAAAGGGGTACTCCAGCGATTTAGTTTTGCACTTCCATTAAGTTGGGGGATTTGTGAGAGATGAATTTAAAGAAGAACGGCCAAAATCTAATTGACAGAGGAAGACATATCCTGACTTTTAGCCTCTAGTATGGGTCAAACTCCAAAAACACTGAATCCTACATAATGCAACTCAATGCATATATGCAAGTCTGTGTGTGTAAGTGTGTGTGCTGTCCTTGTCGGAGGAGGTCAGCAGCTCTACAATGTGGCCTTTGTCCTCTGTTCTAATCAGTGTTTGAGTTTGAAGGCCACTAAGCCCTTAAAAACACAATGGAGCTACTTGATTCCAGTCATCATTCTTTCAATCATTCTGTCTAATTTTGTTACATCTGTTTAATCACCGCCAAGACTGATCCTGCTGGTCTACACCTACACACTGGTTTCAGCACAAACCAAGGCAGATGGCAAGTTCCACATTTAGTGCCTGATTCTGTTAAAAGCGTCCAATTACTCCCTAATTTCAAAACTTCCACTCAGTTCATGGAGTTTCAAAGTATCAGCAGTGACCTTGGAAGAAAGTTGAAGATTTGAGAGAACTAGTGGTTGCACAAACAAAATCAGGACTGAACCTTTTAAATACAATGCCTTTTATTGTGATGTAATATTTTGTTACTGTGAGTCATACTGTAGGTAATTAGATGTTTGTAACAATGGCCTTTTCATACTTTTGAGCACATAGTGATGCCTTCATGGACTAGAAAACTGCCTAAACTTCATATTTTTCTGCCACATTTCCTCTACAGTTCTCTATCATGTAATTTCAGTGTTACAGAAGTGCTTTGAGCTAAATGCTAACATCAGTATGCTAACATGCTGACTTTTAGCAGGTAATGTTTACCATGTTGTTCATCATGTTAGTTCAGGATGTCTAATATTTGCTCATTAGCAATGAACACAAAGTGCAGCTGAGGCTGATGGGAATGTCATTAGTTTAGTCAATAACCAAAGTATTGAAAATTATAATGTTGACCGGATGAATGTGCTAGATGAAAAAATTAAGGGATCACCAAAGTTATTACGATTCATCCTGAGGGGAACACGAGCGTCTGTACCAAAATTTGTGCCAATCCATGAAGTAGGTGAAATATTTAACTGGATATGGGAAAACTCTGACCTCCTGGTGGCATTTGAGGTAAACTCAGAGGATCACCAAAGTGATTAGGATTGTCTTTGATAAGTGGACACAATCTATTTTTGAGCCAGGTTTCACACTGTGGAAAAAAAATCTAATTACTTCAGGGAATTTCATCTGGATGTAGGCAGAAGTGACTGCAACTCTGCTGTAACTGTGGCACTTTCCTTGAAGCTCTGATAAAGGGAACCACAAAGTGTTGTGCAAAAATGTGTTAAGACAATGTGATATTGAGCCACCAGCCAGCTAATGTGTACCAGCACAGTAACACTGTCGCACACACCGTGGTGAAATATTACACCCAGATGAGTTGATAAGTGTCTAGCTAAAAGATTGTTTTTTTAGGTGAGGTCAGACAAATCTTGTTTAGCAACTCTGCTGTATCACTTTAGGCCAACAATAGAGCAGCTTATCTGGTGGTGTAATGGATGTCTGGGTTAGCACAAAGGAGGAAATCAATAAGACATGACTAGGCAATCTTTGCCATGTGATATGTGTGTTTGGTCAAACCCTACATCCCCACTGAAAGCCACATTAATATACTCTCTCCTCTAAATTACACTTCAGTCCTTCTAACTTTAGAGGATCTGCTGTTAGCTTTTACAGGAATGTGGTAAGTGTACATCATTATGAAGCCATTCTCTTTTTAAAGCTGCTGCTACAAAGTCACCATCTCTTCACCAGGGACGGAGAGTGGACAAACTCTGAGTTCTCAAGTGTGTTTTGCACGCTATGTGAGTAAAAATGCTTTAAAAATACTTTGTGAATGTGGCTCAATCATCATCAGGAGCTGCTCAGCTTAAAGGTTGCCCGTGTGCTCATTGCTCCATCATGGTTGCTCTCAGGGGAGTCGCAGTAAAATTGTTGCAATAACGTTATTCAACTGACGTATTTTGGACAATCCAAGGTTATATTTCACAAGAGCAAAAAACAAATGTACTGTTTAGGCTGCACAGAAGGACTGAGTCATACATTTAGATTATTGTTTATCAACTTTCAGCAGAATCATCTTGTGATGACTAAATCTTGCCATGTTATCATTTTACCAATCTCTGTTGCCCAAACAAATTATTCTCAGCAAGATGTGATCAAAAATGAACAAAAAGAGTTATTGAAAATGTTGTTTTAAGCATATGAAAAAGACAGGGGAGCACAGATCATTGGTTTGGACATCAGTTTGATTTTTTTCCAGGCGATTTTTCTTACATTTGCCTTCTCGCGACATCTATCGTATAAATATCCTTGTTCATATTGTGATGATGATTTGAGCCACATCACTGTGTCCACACAGCACAGAAATGAACACTGGTTCATTCAGGATGTTAACAACACACTATTCAATGTTGCCATTTAACCTCCATTCATTTTATGTATCATTCATGCCTTCTTTGCTCCAGCAGTAATGGAGGGAAGTTGCGATGCAGAACCAGATTGTGGCACAGAGAAACGTGTGCAACAGCAGTTGAAATTCACTTAACGTTATGCAAATGTGAACAATTTTCACCATGTGAGAACCACGGATGACGATTAAGACAGTGCTACCTCCAGCTTTCTTCACACACTTTCTCATTTCTACAAAGTAACATTAGCCGTCTCACAGTTTGTACATTCACTGTGCTGTATATACACAGGGCTCCCACACTCATTTACATAAGAATTCAATTCCTGTGTGCACGAATGAGGATTTCTCAACACGTTTTTATAGTATTCTTTCACATATAGTTTCATTTTTTTCTCATAGTTTTTACAGCACGATTTTAATATTTTATATTCTTTTGTAAACCACAACAATTGAGAGGCAATTTTTGACCCTTCACCAGCTAGAGCGCCTCCTAATGAAAGCACCAGTCCTGATTGTGGACCAAATGGTGTCACCTGCATCCAACACCAGCAAGACTCCTTACCTAACTGCCACTTTAGTAGTTTGGTTTATTGGTTTTTATGACTATAAACGGGGCAGTCTGTAAGTATTTGGATAGTGACGCATTCTTTTGTTCTGCCTGCTCTGAACTCCAGCACAATGGATCTGAAGAGTAACAATGACTTTGAGGTTCAAGTAATGACTCTCAGCTTTCATTTGAAGCCGTTTACATCCATATAAGGAGATTTGAAGGAGGGGTGCGGAGGAGGAGACGTGAGGAAGATACTGTGCGAGCTGAAAGGGACAAGTCAATGCTTGTGTTCTGCAATAGAGGGGAAATTAGTTGTAGTCTGTGCTGCACGTTTAGCAGCATGGTCAGCAATGACTGCAGCTCATGGAGGCGATTAAGGTACTTTAAAGCCCTTCACGCTCAAGTACCACAATTTGCGTCAAAATTTGTCCTCCTCCTCTGAGTCATAATCAAGTCTGTTTGAGTCAAATCGGCACTTTCCAAGCATTTCATTATCTGTGATGTCCTTCGCGAATAAACGTCCATAAATATGTTTAGAAATCAGAGAGAAAAAGACGCTCCTTAACTGCAGAACTTGCCATGACGTTTTCTTCAGTATCAAAGTAATGCAGTGACAGTCATCTGTACATCCATGGGTACATTGCAACAGGAGCTACTAATAGCTAATTCGAAAAACGGGGCTCAAGTTGAAGCAATGAAGTCCAGGGGGGGGGGCGACTTTGAAAACCCTCGTTTTAAAGAAATGGATCTGAGAGAGAGTGTCCACATCACTGAGGGCCTGACCTGGGCGCC
>NTHP01000585.1:152971-167445 GCA_003416845.1 Oplegnathus fasciatus
CCCCCCCCCCCAAAAAAAAATCAATTAATACAGGTTGAAGAAGGTGGTTAAATTCCCGTGCCCTGTTCTTGTAAACTTTTACATCCTGACTTGCCACCTCACAAACTAGCATGACATACAGCCCGGGTTTAAATGGCTCTTCAGCAGCTGATCAAAACAGCACACAACATCATTGGTACCCATCTACAGAGCATCATTGATATCTGTGAGATGAGGTGGCTGCCCAGAGGCCACAGGATACTAAAGGTCATTACTCACCCAGCCACAGCCTGCAGAACGACTTCTTCTTTATTTCTTTTCCAATTATTTTCCAATTTAATTTCTTTGTCTCATTTATATAGTTTCTCTGTGTGCAACATGGAGGGGTGACAACTGAATTTCATTTTGCAACCCTATGTAATGCCGATAAAATGAACCTTGAACTTTGATTATCAATGAATGGGACATGTCAATAGAAAAGTCAGTCAACTTTTATTGTTGTCTAGATGTCTGGTCTCTGTCTACAAAAATGCAATTTAAATAAGTTATGATACCAAGTCTCCTTTAAGACTGTGCTCCAAAGCTGAGATTAGGTTGTCACCTGCTTTAGCATGTTGGAAGTCTTCAGCTAAGCTGATTCAATGATGTTTTGAAACTCAGCAAGTTTCACTTTCTGGGAAACCACCGTGGTGGAGAGAGAGAGAGAGAAAAGGGAGGGAGNGGATGACTGATGAAGCCTCTTGGATGAGAGGTGAAACGTCTTCACAGACAAAACCAAAAATCCAGTTGCGTTCGATTCAATTTCCTTGAGATAATTATGACCTGGATGAATGAGAATATTCACAGGCTGATACTAAAGGTCATTACTCACCCAGCCACATGTGACACCTACAAATGTACAGTCACAATTGTGAAGTTGGAATTGTTGTTTTATGTATTTGTTAGTGCAAAGGCCAGGTTTCAATGTAGTTTTCAAGTATTTCAAGCTGCATTTCTGTATCTGTAGTTACTAAGTTACACCATAGGAGGGAGCATCAACTGGTGTGAGCGCTAGTTGGGGTAGGGCTGCTCACGACTGTCTCTGCTTTCCTGTACAAAACAGGTTAGTTCTGTGTGTTACCTCATCACAGTGTATTTCTAAGGACTTTAATGTTGAAAATAGTAGGTTTGGTCAGGTGAGAAACTTGGAATTTTCCTTCCCACTGCAAGGGAGCTTAGCTAGCTCCCGCATGTAAGCAGTGAAACAAAATGCTGGCCTTATTGTTATTTTTATTTATTGTCACTGCAGCTCCTTGACATGAAAACTTTATTATAGTTGTTGAGCTAAAGTTTAACTGAGAGACAACAAGGTTAAGTATGGTTGAATGAGATCATTCAGGGGATAGTGTTATTTCAGTGTTTTAGTTGCTCATTCAGGCACTGTGCTGTAAATGAGTGGAAGTGATATGTTGGTAATGTTAAATAGCCAAAAGATGTAAATATGATGTATATTGTTGTTTATATTTTGTAAATGTGTTTATGTATATAGTAAAACCAATGAAAGAAGTTAACAGTGTTAAAGTGTTAAAGTGAATCGTAGTACACCTTTAAGACTACAGCAGTAGTTGGCAAGTTAAGTATCTTGGTTTAATTGAACAGCAGATTTGTACATTCAAAGCTGTGAGTTATGTTATTCCAGCAGGAATATGTGAACCCATGTGTTGTAGTGTGAAGGGGTGAATTTGTCAGACTTGTTTTATGGAAGATTGTTGTGAATAAAAGACATAAACAAGGATGGTTTAATTGAAGAGAATTGAATTCTGTATAATTAAGATAGAGAACAGCCTGCTGAATGAACACAACTAACGTCGCCTGTCTCTGCTTTTCCTGTACAGAACAGGACACATCATCTGTTGACAGGTGACTTGTACTTGAGGCCTGTAACACACAGCCTGTTCACCCTGCTGTCGTCTGACAAAAAGTATTTGCTGCCCACAGCCTGCAGAACGGTTTCTTCTTTATTTCTTTTCCAATTGTTTTCTAATTTAATTTCTTTGTCTCATTCATACAGTTTCTCTGTGTGCAACATGGAGGGGTAACAACTGAATTTCATTTTGCAATCCTGTGTAATGCCGATAAAATGAACCTTGAACTTTGATTATCAATGAATGGGACATATCAATAGAAATGTTAGTCAACTTTTATTGTTGACTAGGTCTCTGGTTTCTGTCCACAACATGCAATGTAAATAAGTTATGATGCCAAGTCTCTAAAGCTGTGGTTCAAAGCTGAGATTAGGTTGTCACCTGCTTTAGCATGTTGGAAGTCTTCAGCTAAGCTGATTCAATAATGTTCTGAAACTCAGCAAGTTTCACTTTCTGGGAAACCACCGTGGTGGAGAGAGAGAGAGAGAGAAAAAGGGAGGGAGGAGTAACTAGCGCACAGAAATACAGACGTGCTGTGATCAGGAAGAAAAGGTTCAGAAACGCACAGACTTGTGTTTCCTGGTGTTTCTTTCTCTACAACAAGATGTCTTTAAGCTCAACTGAAGGTGAGTGTCTTTACTTGTGTGTAGGCATATATGCAGGCTTTTCACACTCCTTATGTGAGCTGACCCAAAACCCAAGAATTCAAATGTTTCTCTCTCTTTTTGTCCACAGACTCCAGCTCTCCAGTTATCAGTGATCTGAGGGTGGTCCTGCTGGGGAAGACTGGATCAGGAAAGAGTGCAACAGGGAACACCATCCTGAGACGGAAAGCTTTTACCTCAGAGATTTCTCCGTCTTCTGTGACAAAGACATGCAAAAAAGGAACCTGCCACTGTAATGAAAGAACTGTGAGTGTCGTCGACACCCCTGGGGTCTTTGACACNTGAGAAGTGAAATAGAGAAATGCATCATGCTGTCTCTCCCAGGACCCCATGTATTCCTGCTGGTGATCAGACTGGATGTACGGTTCACAGAAGAGGAGAGGAATGCCGTCAAGTGGATCAAGGACAATTTTGGTGAGGAGGCCTCTAAGTATACATTGGTGCTTTTCACCAGGGGAGATGAGCTCACGGAGAAGTCCATTGAGACCTTTTTAGACCAAAGTTCTGAACTCAAAGAGCTAATCAGTTACTGTACAGCTGGGTACACTGTGTTTGACAACACATGCATGGAAAATCGCACTCAGGTGGCCGATCTGTTTGAAAAGATAGACCAGATTGTGCAGTTAAATGGTAACCACTACACCAGNGGAGAAGTCCATTGAGACCTTTTTAGACCAAAGTTCTGAACTCAAACAGTTCATCAGTGGCTGTACAGCTGGGTACATTGTTTTTGACAACACATGCATGGAAAATCGCACTCAGGTGGCCGATCTGCTTGAAAAGATAGACCATATAGTGCAGTTAAATGGTAACCACTACACCAGCAGCATATACGAAGAGGCCCAGAGAAAGATGAACTCAGATGAACAGTGGAGCAAGTGTGGAGACTATATGGACACTGTAAGTAATCAGTTGGTGGTGGCAGCAGTAGTTGCAGCTGCAGTTAACGCCCCTGTAGCTGGTGCTGCTGCAGCATCCGCAAGATTTGTTTCAGTGCTCGCAGGTGCAGGGATTTCTAAAGCCATCGGGAGGTGGATGAGACCTAAAACAGGAGACAGCTAAGTCATGTCAAGTCACGACCCTTTAAGCAAACTTGTGAAGTCATTCCATTGATTGCCTTTTCATACATCGTCAATGGTTTATTGCATTTCTTAATTTCATTAATGTACATTAATACATATTAGCCACAGTTTGCCTGCTTTGAATGATAAATGAACCTATTACGACAAATCTTTTAAATGTTGAGCGAACACTATTGTAAATTTTTTTGTTTTATTTGTAAGAATAAAATAAAACAATGTGATGACAACTTTAGAAAGTGTTGTTTGATGTTTTACCAAAATCTGTATTACATGAATATTCCAGTTATGAAAGCAAGAATTCCCACAAAAGCTTCCAGGGCTCCACACTGTTGTTTGTTTGAGATAAACCCAGTCAGGGTGAATTCATGAGAGTAAGCTGGAGTATAAGAGTATTTTCCAAAATGTTAAACTGACAAACTTTTAAGAGCAGAAGAAACATGAATAACTTACCTACTCAATGCATTACAGTTCATGAATAATACATGAATATGTTGTGATGTCTTATAACAACACTCATACAGCATTACAAGCATGATTAAAATACTTGCAGGTCTGTTTTACATCACAGTTGATCCTGGTAACCACACCTACGTTCAAAATACTTGATTGTTATGGTGCATTTCATGCATTTAGTGTAAATGCCTGTTAAATTCAGTTGCCACTTCAAGCATAAAATGCATTGATAGTTTAGGCATTCATAATCTTTACATATGTGATGAAATTACACTATTTAACCATTTAAAAAAACAAGCAAAAAGAATGGACAGCTTGAAACTATGTGAAAACTGTAAATCTCAGTTACTTACTAAGAATAATTCTTTTTTATTCATTTCTTTTTTCTTTCCCATTGTGTATCATCATTATGCATGAAGACTTAATCTGCCAGACCTGCAAAATGATGCTATATAAAGATTCACTTTGTCATTCTGATTTTGTTAACCTTTGTGCTTCTTGTATCTTCCTTAGACGTGGTAAACAACACAACACCTTGAACTCATTTCATTGCAGATTTGGGTCATACAGTCTGAAACAAGCTAACCAGTGATTAGTGCATTTTAAGTGCTACACCCATATTTCACTTTACAACCTTTTCACGTTACTGAAGGTATCAACGCTTTAGTGTTTGAACTACTTCACTAAAATCAGCTAATGGAGGTCTGTGAGAGTTTTTTCATTGTACCAACAGTTTGTAAAGAAGCAGGATTTAGCTTTATCACTACATTAAAAAACTGAAAAACTTTTACTTTGATCAATATGTGGCTCACACTGACTGGCCTACACTTCACCATTTAAGTCTCTCTTGGTCATTTTGTTGTAGATAATATAATAGAACAAAAAATATAATAGAATAAATATTCTCATATTAATAATGGATAATTTGACTACTTGTATGTGAAAGGAGTCGCTCGTAGTGACTAACGGACAGAAAATTATCATCGGCGCACCAAACTGCAGACAGTCGAAGTTAGCAAACGGCTGGTGAACATAGTGGAGCATTTAGCAGCTAAAGAGTCAGATATTTCCCTCAGAAGATGGTGGAGACTAAAACAGAGCAAAATGAATATTGGACTGCAGCAGAAATCGCACTCAAGTGGCTGATCTGTTTGAAAAGATAGACCAGATTGTGCAGTTAAATGGTAACCATTACACCAGCAGCATATACGAAGAGGCCCAGAGAAAGATGCGGTCAAAGGAATGGTGGAGCAAGTGTGGAAACGCTGTCAATGATGCAAGTACTCAGTTGATTGTGGCAGCAACAGCCACAGTTGCCCCTGCAGTAGTTGGTGGTGCTGCTATAATGGCAGAGGAAGCAGCAGCTTTATCCATGAGGTCATATGTAATGCTTGCAGGTGCAGGGATTTGTAAAGTCGTCGGGAGGTGGATGAAACCTAAAACAGGAGATAGCTAAGTCATGTCAAGTTACGACCCTTTGAGCAAACATGTGAAGTCATTCCATTCATTGCCTTTTCATACATGAGTGAAAATTCATATTTGAGTTTTTTGTCAAGCATTTATTGCATTTCTTCATTTCATTAATGTAAATTCATACATATTAGTCACAGTTTTCTTGTTATGAACAATAAATGAACCTATTATGACAAATCTTTTAAATGTTGATGCTGTTGTACACTGTTATTCTGAATGTCATTTTGTGTGGAGAACACTAATGTATTTTTTCTGTTTGATTTGTAAGAATAAAATAAAAAACAAATGTGACAGCAACTTTAAAAAGTGTTGTTTGATGTTTTACCAAAATCTGTATTACATGAATATTCCAGTTATGAAAGCAAGAATTCCTACAAAAGCTTCCAGGGCTCCACACTGTTGTTTGTTTGAGATAAACCCAGTCAGGGTGAATTCATGAGAGTAGGCTGGAGTATAAGAGTATTTTCCAAAATGTCAAACTGACAAACCTTTAAGAGCAGAAGAAACATGAATAACTTACCTACACAATGCATTATATTACATGGATGATACATGAATACATTGTGATGTCTTATAACAATACTCATACAGCATTACAAGCATGATTATAATACCAGGTCTGTTTTACATAAAAGGTCACAAGGTTTTCTGAACATCATGGTACTCTCTGTCATCATAATGTAAAGTGTGGTTAAAGCTGCCAAAATGCCTTCATGATGGCTCATAGTTTGACTCAAGCAAAGGGAACATTCTGATCATAGTTGATCCTGGTAACCACACCTACGTTCAAAATACTTCGTAAGTAAAGACAGATATTTAAAGAGAGACGTGCAGCACAGAGGAAACAGAGCCACAGCCTTGTTAACAGAAGATCTAAACGTGAGAAAGAAAACTGGCTCTACAGGAACACAGCCATCAGACTCGCTTCATAACATCAGAAAAGTATCTTCCTGTCTACCACTCTCCACCCCTCACACTGTCATTATCTCTGGATAATCCACACACTCAACTCTATTCCTATATATCATATATATTGTTTTAATTTGCCACAGAAACTTCTGAAGATTTTGTTCATAAAAAAAGACACCCAAAGAAGCTGAATTTTTAAAAATGTCATTTTCCTAAATGTGGTGAGCTTGAACCTTGAGATGCATGTGATAGTTACGGTGCATTTCATGCATTTACTGTAAATGCCTGTTAAATTCAGATACCACTTTAGGCATAACAGGCATTACTTGCTTAGTGTGAGTGTCTAACCTGTAAATTATATTATTCTTTCAAACATTAATTCAACAGCTCCAGCTGATGCACGCATTCTAATTTAAACTTAACCCATCAAAAACATAAAACAGCATCAAGTCATCACAAACTATTTAATCAAAACTATTTAACTTGTACAAATCTCAGTTACTTTCTAAGAATAATTCATTTTTATTCATTTCTTTTTTCTTTCCCATTGTGTAATGTGCTACATAAGTGCTACACCCACATTTCACTTTACAACCTTTTCACATTACTGAAGGTATCAACGATTTAGTGTTTGAACTACTTCGCTAAAATCAGCAAATGGATGTCTGGGATAGTTTTTTCATTGTACCAACAGTTTGTAAAGAAATGGGATTCAGCTTCATCACTACATAAAAAACCTAAAATGCTGTATGTACGTTGATCAGTATGTGGCTAACACAGACTGGCCTGCAGTTCACCATTTTAAGGTCTCTCTTGGTCATTTTGTTGTAGATGGTGTGTCCTAGCAGTGATGTAGTGGCAGTATAATGAGGGGTCGCTCTGTTAAGAATGTTTCCTCACTTAAATGTGATCGTCCGGCGGACGTTTACCATTGTCCCTCATTTCCTTTAGGGAAGTGAGCTCATAATGTTACTAATAATAAAGCAAGGGAAACAGCACATCACAGTTTAAATGAGGAACAGTAATTAATCTGTATGAGTATTTTATTTGACCACTTATCACTTAAGTTATGAAAGTACAAATTTTGCAAAAATGTAAGATCTATAGCACAACATGTCAATAAGTAACATTATTTATTAGGATTCAAACTGTTTCTCATAAAAACATCTGTTCAAGAATAAATCATGATGTTGGTTTCACATATGAGCTCCAAACAATAAATGAGTGAAAAGACAACAAGTATTGCATTTCATACCGTCTGTCAGCATTAAATTCACATCTGTTATTGCAATGTTGTGTCAAAACTTAATAACTTTGTCAACAGAATGCAGAAAAGGCCAAAACAACATCATTCACTGATTAGTTCTAAACAGTAAATAGTAATGTGTGCAATACTAATACTGTATATTCCGTGTCACATACTGCAGATGGATCAACATGTCCTTGTCACTAGCCTCCGCCTAGTTATACTGGAACATCTGCTTTGGCTTTGCATCTTATGCCCTTCCATATGAAAATGGCAGCTAAACCACAAAACACTCCCAGGACGAGCACAGGAGCTCCTAGAGCCAAAGCCACTGTGTTATCAGCTCCCACTGCGATAACCACCCCAGCTGCCACCAACACCACGGCAGCAGCCGCGGCCACGCGTATATTCTTTCTTCTAACCTTTTTCTCCTTTTCTCTCTCTTTCTCTTTCTTCTCCCTCTCTGCATCCCAAATTTTCCTCTCCTCCTCTTTCTTCTCTTCCTCCTCTTGTTTCCTCTGCTCCTCCTCCTCCCTCAGCTTTCTCTGGGCTTTCTCATACATCTCATTAGTGTAGTGTTTCCCCCCGTTATCCTGTATCATTTCCTTGATCATGGTGATCAGCTCTTTGACCTGCACTCGGTCATCTGCGTCATTGTTGTTGAAGGCATGGTATCTGCGTCCAAATGTAATTGAGAGTCTCCGCAGCTCCTTGCACTCCTTCAGAGCATTGTCAGCTTTGGCCTGATCTTTACATGTAAACAGCATGATGGTGTACATGGAGGCGTCGTCTCCAAAGTTATCCTGGATCCACTTCACGGCATTTCTTTCCTCCTCTGTGAACCTTACTCCTAGCCTGATCACCAGTAGGAAGGCATGAGGGCCGGGCACCGACATCTTGACGCATTCCTCTATTCTGGTTTTTAATTCTTCCTCTGTGATACCTGTATCAAACAGACCTGGAGTGTCAATAACCTGGACCACAGTCCCCTCCACTTCCCCGCTCTGTGTCTCACAGTGTTTGGTCACAGACACAGGGCTTGGGTCCTCTTTGAAGGCAGCTCTCCCAAGGATGGTGTTTCCTGTTGCACTTTTTCCTGATCCTGTCTTGCCCACCAGGACTATCCTCAACCCTCCAGACAAATCCAGAGCTGTAACAGTAGAAGCAAAATTTAATGGGAAGAACAAGGCACAAGTGAATCCTTTCTTTTTTTGCCACATTTGTCTGCAGTTTTGATTTATGGACACAAATGGGGTTGCCTAGGTTGTGAAAGACCTATTTGAATGGTGTATCTCCCTCTAGTATAACTTGCTTTATCTGTTTAGCTATCTCTTTAAAGTTACCCTGTCAAGTTTTTGCTCACTAGTAGCACTATGGAGCAATGCTTTCATGTTTTGTGTCAACTGATTCCAGTTGGTGGCAGTAAGGCGCAAAGAAATGAAGCAAATGTGCCATCAAAGGCAAGGAAAAAGAATGCTGCAAGCTAGCAAACATGGATGTAAACCATGGATGTATTAAAAGAGCTGGATAAAACGTCGCCAGTCAGCCTTACTGCCAATTTTCCTCAGTTGGCCAACTGCGGTACTGCAACTAAAAAAATACCCTGCGGCCCAAAAAGCATGTAGTAAAAATGTTCTAGCAAATAAAGGCGATTATAACTCTTTCTACTATGAATTTTTAAACCATGGAGGTAAAACTTTTAAAACCTTACCAGAGCTTAGAAAATGTAAAGTCTATGGGCCGAGTGGGGCCACACGGGCGGGGCCAGTAGGAGAAACACTAATGCACATGAGCGGTGGGCCCCACAACGCAGATGCCATCCCGGAAACATCAGAACTCTTATCCAGTTCTTAATACATGTATGATGTAAACAAAGCACAATTTAAAATATTCTAAGAATCAGCTTTGCAAGTGTTTTATGAGTAAGGAAACACATTTAACACGTCTGCTAGACTTCAAGGATACACACAGTGTGTTTTGGAGAGAAACACTGAATGTAAACATAACTCGGGGCAGCTTTAATCCCTCAGGAAAAGCATTCAACCACTTACTGGGAAGTGGGAAAGAGTTGCAGGGCAACAGCAAACTAAATCTGTTTATAAAACATTTATTACATTCACAACCACAGACTCTGTTTTATTGTAGTGGAAGAACTATTTTATTCATGACTCAGGGACTGATAAGGACAGTCCTCTTGGCTTATTATAAAACTCATAAGTCAGTAAGTCACTAATAAGCATTTAAGTGTGCAGTTATATATTATGTTAGAAAGACATTAATAAAGGATCTTCAGTTTCTGATGTGCCATCAAAATAGAGCAGCTACAAAGATAGAGCTAGTAATACTAGAGAAGAATAAACACCAGACAAATAGATTTTTCACAACCTGGCAACCCCAAGTTTGTTACTGATCTAAATAATATTAATCATAATAATTAACCATGTATTAACATTAATAAAGCTGTTAGTTTAACTTATGAAGCCTTTATAAAGTCTTCCTTACCAGAAAGTGGTGTACAGATATATGTGTGTCTGATTATACTGAGAGATATCATGAGAGAGACAATGAATGAGCATACCGTCAAAGTTACTCAGACCACACCCATCAGACCGAGGTAGAGTTTTCTGCTTCTTTTCTCGCAGTGGTATTGCTGTGATATGAAATTATACCATTGAGACACAAAAGAAAATAGACTATTAGTCACTGACATCATTATCAAGGTCTACATTTTTTGTCTCCCTCTTCTGATCTTTCCTGTTTCACAGCAAGTGTTACATCTTACAGTGATCAAAGGATCAATGCTGTTTTGTTTTTTAACAGATAGATTGTCTTACCTTCAGCCATTACTTCGGATTTACCTTCCCAGGAGGCCAAATGTGTCGTTCCAGGCCTGAGTAGTGAATTTAGACAAGCTCTGTGGCTTGACTTTAGACATTAGTTTTCTGGGAAACTTCTGGAAGCCTGGCCTAAGTGCAGGGGGCTTCCTATTTCCTTGTATTGTCTTTAGTTTACGTCTGACAATGTGCATCCACAAAGAGGCTGTCCACAGCTCTCTGACTGCTCTCTCTCTCTGACAGGCCAGTATGTTTTAGAAAGTGTAACCGCAAGATGAGAACAGCATTCAAACTCTTTAGCTGATCAACATTATGTAGGTTACCTTACTTTAACCATAATGAGGTCTGGTTGTTTAAAAGGGAGGAAATAAGAAAACCTCTGCAGGGCGTCACATCCTTTCATTGTTGACACAAATACCTAAATATCTTAAATATATCTTTACAGTTTACATTAATACAAATGTATATTATGTAAATATTAGTATAAAATATAAATATTTTTATTTCTAAAACACAGATGGTGTTAATATGGTTTTATATCTGATGTCCTGAGTGAGTCCTAATCTCACTTTTAAAATGTGACTTTGTATGTTTAAAATGAGGATTATGTATCTACACATTTCTTTCTGTAAACTTACAGCCTAGTCTGTCTCACATATGAAGAAATGGTGAACATTCAAAAAGCCATTGAAGCTACAGATTAAACAAACAAACAAAAAAAACTAAGTAAATAAATGAAATTAGCAATGAATGCCAGGAGAAGAGAACTGACTTTATTGACTTTATTGTTTTTAGCCCACAAAATCACATATAGAGAAACTGATGTATGTAACACATTCCTAATTCCCAATAACAAACAAAGCATGCACACTGATATTTCAGGTTAAGATTTAGTTAACAGGCATCTTAGAGGCTACTGTAAACCAGCAATTACTTGTTTCAGGCTTAGCTATTATTTACTGCCTTTTCCATATTGTCTTTTCTTCACAGGTCCCACAACTACTGAAATATATATTCAGCGCAATTATAAACTTCAGCAAGCCCAAATGCTCCAACTAATGTCATGACAGATAATAAGGGGAAAAACACCTGTGTTCCAGCGATTCCCAGGATAGCAATACCTACCGTTTTACACCAAGCAATCTTTCTCTCCTCCTCTCTGATCCTCTCTTCCTCTTCTCTCTTTCTTCGTGCTTCTTCCTCCTCCCTCTCTTTCCTCTCCTCCTCCAGTTTCTTCTGGGCTCTCTGGTACATCTCATTGGTGTAGTGGCTTCCTCCATTGGACTTCACCATTTTCTCTATCTTCTCTAGAAGTTCTCTGACCTGGATTCTGCTTTGTCTCTTGTCACTGATGAATGAATGGTATCTTCCTCCGCACTCATTTATCAGTCTCTGTAGATGTTTGCTCTCTGACACAAACTCTTCTACAGATTTACCCTTTAGTGAGTCAGCATGAGTAAACAGGACGATGGTATACATGGAAGAATCTGAGCCAAAATTATCCTGGATCCACTTCACAGCTGCCCTCTCCTCTTCAGTGAATCTTGACTTCAGACTGATCACTAACAGAAAAGCATGGGGTCCAGGAACTGACTGCTCAATACACTCCTCAATTTTTACTTTCACTTCTTCTTGTGTTTTGTTTGTGTCAAACAGTCCTGGGCTGTCGATGACAACAATATTTCTGTCACCATCGATTACCTCCTCTCTGTGACAGCCTTTAGTCACTGACTCAGGGGACATTTCCTCTTTAAAGGCATTTTCATACCCCAGGATGGTGTTTCCAGAAGCACTCTTTCCTGCTCCAGTTTTTCCAACCAGAAGGAGTCTCAGGTCTTTCAGATGTGCAGAACCTGTGGGCAGTTAATAAAACATTGGTGTCAATAATTAAAATAGTTGATTTAAGGAGGTGTCTTGAGCACGTGGGAGATGTTTGTATTTAAATGTTAAAATATTTCCAATCATTTGTCAGGAATAATTGATAGTTAGCTTAGAAGTTAGCTTCAAGTAGGTAGCTGGCTGAAAGCGTTCAGTGCTTTAAATGGAGCTAATTTTTTTAAAAAAAATTTTTTTTAAAAAAGCAAAATAAGCTTGTGAAAGATAAATAAACGAGTAAAAAAAAAATTTTAAATTTATTTTATCAATAGATTTATAGATGTTTTCAGTTATATTCCTGACTTGTCTGATAAACTTTTACTACATTTTGTCAGTTTAAGGGCTCCATATCTTGTACTCTCCTCTGACAAGTGGTGACAAGATTGTTTTCGACTGAAACAAAAGGTTATCGTGCCTTTGAAGTGGTGGCTCCAACAATGTGGAATGTCCTTCCTATAGACATACGATCTGCAGTCTCTGTTGATGCCTTTAAAAAGCAGCTGAAGACTAATGTATTCAATCTGGCCTTTGTCCCATGTTGTGCTGTTTAGTATTTGTAATTTTTGTTTGTTTCTAAGGTCTGTTGTTGCTTAAGTTTTATTATTTGTTTCTTTTTACTGTTTTATGGTCTATTTTTAACATTTTTACTCTTGTGAAGCACTTTGTGACCTTGCTCTGTGAAAGGTGCTATACTAAATAAACTTTACTTACTCTCATGACACACCTGCAGTGTCAGTGATGTTGCTTCCTCTTATATCACGTACCTTAGTGTTGATTTTGGCAGTGAGCAGTTTGAGCACATAATGTGACCAGCACAAGCAGGGTGTAACCTGGGATCCAAGCATGTCCTTGCAACATCTCTGTAACAGTAACCTCTGTCAGAAACTTCACAAAAAAAGAAAAAGATGAAAAGGAAATCTATCAAGACAGGTAGAAATTAAGCGTTTTTAAATGGTGCCCTAAGTTGTTTGGTTATATAATGAAAGAAATGTAGGCAAAGCATTCTTCTGACATTAAAAAACAACTAAAAGTCAAATCAGGTCTTTTCTGAGCTCATGCAGCTCAAAGATTTGTGAAATATACCTTTTGTATTTATTATTTATGAATGAAGAACTTTGCCAAAATAATTTAACTGTTTATGAGAAATTCAACATCACTCTTCTGGAAAAGCAATGGAAATTTTAAATGTTTTAATGTAAAAGGTGACATGTTGTCAATTTTAGTATTAATCCAGACATTTAAGTGGAACACCAATTTATTGTATAAGAAAATAACTAATGATTGTTTTGTTCTCTGTACCACTGTTGCTAAATTGACACAATTACTGGACTGTCCATGTTAAAATTAACTCTAACAAATTTATTAGACAGGTCATTTGGAAGTGCACCTCTTTAGCTATAGGATGGATGAGGAAAGAACTGTATCTTTCAACATCAAGAATATAATTTCTCCTTAAAGGGGGCAGATTACTTTCAAATATATGTTTCTGATAAAGGTGTTTCTGCATTCTTTATCAACCTAATGTACACCACATGTAGATCAGTGTTAGGCAAATGCAATAATAGGCATACATAATTCTGGCAGAGATAATGAGAGATGAGAAGATCAATACCACTCTCACGTCTGTCCATTAAATATAAACTGGTTACAGCCAAGAGAAAGTTAGCTTACCTCAGCACCAACTTTAAACATCGCATACAGCATAGCATCCCAAATTTGTCTCTCTTGCTTGTACTCTAAGCTCTTCATTTTGATCACACCGTTCATAGTATCAAAATCTATCACGTTCATTCACCCATCCTGAAAGCTTTTTAATGAGTCATTTTTCCTGATATAGCATCTGACTAGCTTAGCTTGTTTGTACAGTAATGGGTCTGGATGCTGCGGTTTAAAACGCAGCTGTGTGCTAATTTGGACACGTAGCTACCAAATGGTAGCTAAACCAGATGTATGATTGGGCCTAAGTGACCTTATTCATTCGGCCCCACACTGGTAACCCTCTTTCTGTCATAAAAAAGGAACTGAGGCAGATGTGACTTTTTTTTTTTTTTTTT
>NTHP01000585.1:168601-182282 GCA_003416845.1 Oplegnathus fasciatus
TTTTTTGGTCATTACAGATTACATTAGTTTGATTATGATGTTATTTGTGATATTATGTCATCATGATGATATTTATGGTGAAACAACACAGGATTTTGTCAGACAGCACAGGTTTAACCAGCGCAACAGCCCCAGAACTATCCACAGACCCAAAAGACTGCATCACATCCTTCGTTCATTCATTTTGACTTCTATTAACCTGACCTGGAGGAAACTTGGTCTGTTCTGTTTCAGTTTCAGTTAATTATATCAAGTTGTATCTGTTGAGTTCCAACGCACACAACAATGAAAATGGCTAACTTTCGAGCATTCAAGCTCTTAAACTGATCAACATTAGGTTATCTGGTTGTTTAAAAGGGAGGACACAAGAAAACTCAGACTCTGACTCAGGGGACATTTCCTCTCTAAAGGCATTTTCATCCCCCAGGATGGTGTTTCCAGAAGCACTCTTTCCTGCTCCAGTTTTTCCAACCAGAATGAGTCTCAGGTCTTTCAGATGTGCAGAACCTGTGGGCAGTTAATAAAACATTGGTGTCAATAATTAAAATAGTTAATTTCAGGAAGGGTGTTTGTTTGTGGGAGGTGTGTGTGTGTTTAAATGTTAAAATACTTCCAATCATTTTTCAAGAATTACTGATAAAATCGCACTTTGATTTTGAAAATACTGAATGTGTGGTTTGATCCAGAATGTAACTCTGTGTATTCATAGTCATCAGGAGCCCTGGGGCCTGTTCCAGACAGCAGGTTCAACAAACTCTGAGTCTAACCCTGAGCTCTGAGTTGATCAACCCTCAGATGGGAAACTCAGAGTTTTCGGTTCCAGAACAGCTGATCGGAGTTGGTTCAATCAACTTTGAGTATGTTCACTCTGAGTTAAGCGCGTGCGTGACGACTATAAAAAGCCATCATCAATGGAGCTCCGTTACTACGATTCACCATGGCAACCGGCGAAAAAAAAAGTTTGTCCTACCTCACCCCACTGTACTCAGAAATCCTAATATGTGCTGAGGGCGAGCTTGAGCACATTTTTAGAACACAACGCAGCCCGAGTCAGTGCCTAAGTTTGAATGCAGCAGTCCATTCATATAACATTTAACCACACCTTCTTTTAATATTACAGGTGAAAAAGTGGTGCAATGTTATTGAATTAAATTTTATTTTCATTTAGGTGTAATCTCATGGGTACAAAGCACACTGAAGCAGCTGAAAATGAAATATAAAAACACAGTTCAAACACATATTTAGCTTAGGCCTATAGGCTCATGATTGTACCTCACTTTGGTTTGAATCATATTTGACATATTGAACAAATATGATAAATATTCAGTGCAAAATAAAAACTAATTACTGATCCCAGTCTGAGGTCGCAGCAGAATGTCATTAACAGAATATAATTGAAAATATCAACATTAACTTTAACTGAACGATTTCTACAACAGTCTCAACTTCAACTTTAACTTTATTGTGCCTGAGGGGAAGTTTGTCTTACAGCAGGTGAAACATCGAACACACAGAGACACACGGGCTCAGGTCGGCCTACAATAAACATGATCAAATACATGAATAGGCCTACATCAAGAGACAAACACCTGCAATATGTGTAGTTTCTCTTGTATGGTCCTTAGAGGTTTGTGCCCAGGGAACACTACTGTGCAGTAGGTGTTTAGGTGTAAGGGACACTTTTCTTACAGCTCTGAAAACCGTTGTTTTCCCAATATGTTCTGCATCACCAGTGTTATAAAGGAAACTCCCTTTGTCAAAAGAACGAAGAGCAATGTGAATAATTTGCTCTGATGTGAGAGCACGTCCGCAGTGTGTAGCCTAATATTAGAGATGTGAGGCCGGAGAATGTTGTTCAGATAAATGAGGGTGACGAAAAACGGTAACATTGGATTAGGGAGTCATCAGGGAATGATAGCACATCTAATCAAAATCCTCTCCCGACGTGAGGCTGTGAAATAATTCAGCGTCAACATCGATCGGGTAAAACGAGGAAACAACACCCCGTGTCCGACAGCTGCTTCAGGCTCAGCAGGAGGGAGGCGACAGAGAGAAACACGGGGTTTGTTAAAGAAAACCTGCCAGCGAGCAGGTTTGGTTCACAGTGTCACTTACCATGGTAACTGACTCTGAGTTTAACTTACCTCTCTTTCTGGAACAGACCCCTGATACATTGTTAGCTTTAACTGAACAACTGAAAACACTGGTGGTTAAACACACTGAGCACCAGGCTAGCTGAAGCTAACTTTCATCATAAAAACTCCACCAGCCAGTGCATGTTAATTATCCACTTCCTGGACTGCATACGGCTGTTGCATCACTCGATAAATTCTTGTAACAGTGGTTAAAGTGGTTTAGCTGACAAGCAAAGGCTAACAAAGGTAGCTAGCTAACACTACTTTGAAGTTTTTAGTGTAGTTTGTTTGACATCATGAGAAAAGACACAGGAAATCACACACATCTACATGATGCCATAAAGTGAAATATTTATTGGTGGTGTTTGATGAAGACAAGAAATGTAGTTGAAGATAAAAGTAATGCTCAGAGGATAAAGCATGGTGTCTGTGACTAAGTAGCATTAGCAAGCTAACTCTGTTAGCATTAGCTTGCTTTAGCTACTGTTACAAGAGGGTATGCAGTGATGCTACAGCAGCACAGTACATGGATGATTAACCTGCACTGGCTGGTGTAGGTTTATGATGAACGTTAGCTTCAGGTATATAGCTAGCTGAAAGTCACCGGTGCTTTAAATTAAGCTAGCAAGCCACAAATAATATAAACATAAAAAGAGCTTATGAAAGATACATAGATGAGTAAAATACTGTATTCAGTTTTTATTCATCAGTAGATTTATAGATGTAGTCAGTTATATTTTTGACTTGTCCGATAACCTTTTACTAGCCTACATTTTGTCAGCTTAAGGGCTCCTTATCTTTCTCCGCATCCGACACCCTCCCCCAGTCTCACCATTACCCCCAGCCAGGTAGAAAGGGAGCTCTCCAGACTCCGAACAAACAACGCCAGTGGGCCAGACAACATCAGTCCCAGGGTACTTAAACCGTGTGCTTGGCAGCTTGCAGGAGTCTTCCAGCTCCTCTTCAATCTTTCCTCGAGGTTGATGAAGGTGCCAAATCTATGGAAGACCTCCTGCATTGTTCCAGTGCCAAAGAAAGGACGTCCCAGCACTCTCAATGACTACAGACCTGTGGCACTCCCGTGACATGCCATGAAGACCTTTGAGAGGCTGGTCCTGTGCCAGAGGACCCTGTTAACTGATTTCCTGGACCCACTGCAGTTTGCATACCAACCTATCTTTGGAGTGGAGGATGCCATCATCTTCCTGTTGCACAGGACCCTGTCACACCTGGAGAAGCAGGGAAGCCTGCCTTCTAAGGGACCTTGACACTGCATCCTGGATTATGGACTACCTCACTGGCCGGCCACAGTATGTCAAAGTGGATGGCTGTGCCTCTGAGGTTGTGATTAGCAACACTGGCGTACCTCAAAGAATTGTACATGGCACCATTCCTCTTCACACTCTACACCGCAGACTTGCGTTTCAACTCTGGTTCCTGCCACCTCCAAAAGTTTTCCGATGACTCCTCCATTGTTGGACACATCAATGACAACGAGGAGGAGTACAGAGGACTGATAGCGATCTTCGTTACATGGTGCAACAACAATCACCTGAAGCTCAATATCAGCAAGACTAAAGAGCTGGTGGTGGACTACCAGAGGAACAGAAGCCCCCCTGCCCCTGTTATCATTCAGGGAGAGGAAGTGGAGAGGGTGGACTCAATGTAAAAGTACATTGGGGTCCAAATCAACAATAAACTGGACTGATCGCATAACACAGACGCCCTCTTCAGGAAGGGACAGAGCAGATTGTTCTTCCTGAGGAGACTAAGATCCTTCAGTGTGTGAAACAGGCTACTGTGGCTCTTCTACCAGTCTGTAGTAGCCAGTGCACTGCAGTGGCATGTTCAGACTGAAAAAGTACCTGTATGTGCGGCAGACATCGTGAAGCGCATGCTTCCATTTTTAAGTTACAGTAGTCAGCAGAAAGTGTCCAGATAAGCTCAGGTTCAAGCAAAGTGGTTGTGAAAAGGGTCACGTTTTGTGTTCGCTGCACCAAGTAAATAAAGCACCTGTTTTGTGCAACGGTACCGCGATGTCTCCCGACCATTCTTTAAAGCAGAGCTTGCCCGGACTGCAGAGGCTAGTTACCAGCTAACTGACGAGCCAGGCTGAAGCCAATTGAATTAACCTAAAGAAACCAGAGGTCTCCCAACTCACATTCATTTTCTGTCTCCATCACTAGCAGCTGACTGTTTCTCATCATTTGAGTAGACTACACAAGGTAGCCTGAAGAACACCAAGTTTCGCTGCTGCATCTTGTTGGCTCGTTTTTGGCAGTTTGTCATAAGAGACTACGTTTTTCATTGAGAGAAAATTACTTTCTTTTTCCCGTCATGATTTCATTGTGCACGCCACACCAGCCTCAGGTAGCCAGCTGGAAGCAGACAGGTTACCGCGAGGCAAAGTATCATAGAAGTAAAGTAAAAAAAATAGAATTACCGTACCGTACTTGAATGTTTTCCATATGTTGTCATGTATGAAAAGACCCGAAATGAAGACGGTAAGCAGACTACTTGATTATTATAAGCAAATTATTTAAACATCATTTGTATAGGAATGATTCTGTCGCAAGTTTTTTGATCCATATAAGCGGTTGATCACTGTAACCATGTTCACTATAAGCAGTTTCCACTGTATTGACAAAATTGTGCAAAACTCCTAAAATACAAATCTCTGACAGAAAATGTGCTACAGTAAAATGCCACAGAAGATACATTTGTCAATTACAACCATCCTGGACATTAAAAATAGTTTAATTTGCCTGTTCTTGTGTAGGCTTGAAAGCGCTTTAATAAGGTTTTGAAATATTTTCTAAACATAAGTCTGGTTTACTCGTCAAACAGTTGGTTCGAACAAAGGTCCCATGACTGGCCAGGCAGATAACCAATCATAGTTTACGATAATGGGGTGGCACCTGGGTGGCCAATCAGATTTCAGGGGTGCCACCCCAGGCCAACCCCTGGACACGCCCCTGGTGCACTGTTCTATGCTGTGGTGTGCTGGGGTGGTGGCATCAGGGCTTGCAAGGCCAGCAGACTGAACAAGCTGGTGAGGGAAGCTAGCTCTGTGGCTGGAACTGGACAGTCTGGAGTCAGTGCCGGAGAGGAGGATGAAGGACAAAATCAAAGCCATCCTAGACAACACCTCTCTTCCTCTCCACGACGAGCTGTGGCAGATGGGCAGCTCATTCAGCCACCATCTCATGACACACCTGCAGTGTTAGTGATGTTGCGTCCTTTTATATCACGTACCTTGCCGTTGATTTTGGCAGCAAGCGGTTTGACCACATAATGTGACCAGCACAAGCAGGGTGCAACCTGGGATCCAAGCTTGTCCTCGCAACATCTCTGTAACAGTAATCTCTGTCAGAAGCTTCACAAAAAAAGAAAAAGACAAAAAGGAAATCTATTAAAACAGATAACAATCACATGTTTTGATTAAAACAGAATTGATAAAATAAATGGTGCCAAAGCATTTTTCTTATATTAAAATAAATGTGTTTAACATACCTGTGCAAGTGTTTCCTCAGCTGTCTGATATGTTGACAGGTGGAGAGGGCCTTTTATAGCACCACAATAAGAACACACCCAACTGTTTTATAACAATGATGCTAAACAATTTAAGTTCCAAGTTTCACTTTAGCATCGCTAAATTTAGTTTTATTTCCTTGGAAAACAACTCAGGGCAAACACCCACTGAGCAGGCCAAACCAGAAGAATCTAATTAACAAGAGGAGGGAGATACCCGCCGGAGGCAGGTGCCTGTTTGTGTTTGTGTGCGCTTGTTCCATGGTTATCATTTCATTTCTCTGTCATCTAATGGAGTGACAAGCCGCCTGCCTCCCTCCATCATTATCTCCGGGGCATGATCTCCCCCTCAGCTGCTGTGAACTACTGACTGATTGGACTGTTGACAAACACAACTCACCTTACGCTAAGTGCAGACGTCCCACAGGTCATATGAACTAAGAATCTCAGAATCTACAAGCCAATAACACCTTTAAGGAAATTACTTTCAGCTGTAAAATTTTTCAGTTTGACGACCATATCAATACTGAGGACGGTATTTAGAAATCAGATAGCCTAGCACTGGCACATTATACTCCATATATTATCATTTACAGTCTAGTTGCAGTTTTCTTTATCACAAAAACATCTTCATACAATAGCCTACTTTTATATTTTTTTTCCTGTGACTTTTAGTTTCGGGGAAACAATTCATGAGTCCCACCTGCCCACATTACTAACAAACTGACCTTGTGTCCTTCCTCTGGTACAGGATTGACCTCTTCAATTTGTCAGATAATCAGTACAGTAACCCTCTTTCTGTCATCAAAAATGAACTGAGGCAGAAGCAACAACTTTTTTTAGTAATTTCAGGTTACATTAGTTTGATACTTATGATAGTATTTCCTTCATAAGATCATACATGGGGAAATATTTTAACTTTTATAAATGAAGAAAATAACTTCTCAATATAAGTATTTTTCTCTTTTTTCTCAATGACATGAAAAAGAACATAGATGCTTCAAATAATTTCTATGTTCGCTGAGATTTTTAAACAACAGCAAAGTCCACATGTTGTTTTTAAAAGTAAATTTGTATGTTCAGAAGTTTAATGTACAATCACATTTCTTACTGTAAAGTTACAGCTGCATCCGTCTCATATGTGAACATACAAAAAGCTGTCCAAGCAGATGTATTGAAAAATAAACAGGCAGCGAATACCAAGACACTCAAACTGAATTTAACACACTTTATTCAAGAATACTGCGATCCCACAATCAATTTTATACGGAAAATAATTTGGATACAAAGCATATTCTAAATTCCCAAACACCAAAAAAGCATGTTCCTTTTTTTTTTTTACATGTTGACCACTGCATCTTACAGCAATAGAATCTACTGCAGGCCAGTTAATGATATTTTTTCAAGCGCTGTTTTAAACTACATATTAGGTTTATGCCTACATTAGAAACAATAGAGAGAGGACAGGATATGAAAGGAGAATGAAATGGAGAACGACAGTCGACTAAGGTTACCAGCTGGATGTGAGGTGGGAACGTTGCAGGTCAAGTTCATGTGCACAAGGGCATTAAAGTAGCACAGATAGGCCCTACATTTTGATTACATATTACTTGAATGGCATTACAATAGGGTTGACCAAGTCCAAGATATGGAAGTCCAAATGGCATGAAACCCCATCCCAAATATCTTAACAGAAAAAACAACAACTCTTCTATCTTCATTTGCTCTTCCTCCTTCTTCGCCTTCTCTGTGGACCATTCAAAGAACATTGGGGTCACTGATTAGTGTACTCCATTACAAGAAGCATGCCTTCATGCCATTTGTGTGTGTTTCACCCTCAGATTCCCAAAAATGTAAAGATATTTCCTCTGACTCGATAAAATTAAACTTTCATTGACCGGCTCCAATACCTAACTCTGTGTACCCTGTCTGCCCTCAAGTGGGCATTAGGAAGCATGGCAGCATGTACCAACCAGGAACACTCTCATTCACTCTTCTCTACTGTCACACCCGTAGAGCCCTTGTTTTTTTCACTGTGTCACTTTGTTTGCTTGTCTGTCAAAAAGTGTAACACTGTGAAAACAAAGTCTTCATCTATACATCATGTATGTATAATATACTGTACCTTTGTGTTGATGTTGGCTGTGAGCACCAAGGATTTGACCGCATAATGTGACCAGCACAAGCAGGGTCAGACCTGGGATCCGAGCTTTTCCTCAAAGCATCTCTGTAACTGTAATCTCTGCAAAAACCTTATAAAAAGATAAAGATTAAAAAAAGAAAGGTGTAACTTTAAATGCAAATAAAATGTTGTCATCAATCTATCAAATCAGATTGCGATTAAACATTAAAAAATCATGAAATAAAAATTGCCCTAAATTATTTGGACATATGATTAGGAAATGCAGGCAAAGCATTCTTCTTACATTACCGTATATATATATACGTACCTGTGCAAGTGTTTCTTCAGCTGTCTGATATGTTGACAGGTGGAGAGGGCCTTTTATAGCACCACGATCAGAACAAACCCAACTGTTTAATAACAATGATGCTGAACCATTTAAGTTCCAGGTTTCACTTTAGCATCACTAAATTTACTTTTCATAAATTTAGTTTCATTGGAAAACAGTACTACAGTACAGCTCAAGGGCAACCACCCGCTGAGCAGGCCAAACCAGAAGAGTCTAATTAACGAGAGGCTGCTGGTGGCAGGTGCCTGTTCGTGTGCACGCTTGTTCAGTCCTTTTCATTCAGCATTTCATTGCTCTGTCATCTAATGGCGTGACAGGCCGCTTGCCTCCCTCTATCCTTATCTCCGTGGCAAGATCTCCCCCTCAGCTGCTGTGAACTACTGACTGATTGGACTGTTGACAAACACAACTCTCCACACACTGGGTGCAGACACGTTCACATTACCACCTCATATTTGAAGTCAGAAATGGCAGGAAATGATGTGACAACAGCAGCAGTGGACACTCTGATCCTACAGGTCGTGTGCATTCAACTTCAGGAGATCTGAAATGATTGTAGACGAGGCGCTGACATGACGCTTACATATTTGTAGACAAGCCCTGTCCCAGATTAGATCTTCACAAACTAGTCAGACTAGTCAAGTTTATTTGTATATCCCAATATACTGTATGTGTCTCAGTGGGGCCGCATCAACATCAGTGCCAAACCCAGTCCAAGGGCTCAACAACACAAAGAAAACTCCTCAAAAGACTTCAGAACATCAGTGAAAAGGGAAGATTAGAGAAAAGGAGTAATTAATTTAGATTTACAAAAACCCTCTGAACTCTTCTCGCAGAGCAACTTCCATGGCCTGTAAACCATTTTGTGTGTGCAACAGCAAGCATCCACTATGTGTGAATAACAAAATACAAAGTACTGTTTTCCAAGGAAAATAAATGCATCCGGTTTGTAGAACTGGGGGGTTATGATTGTGAGCGGCCTCAGCAGAATAACAACTCTTATAGTGAAGGACGAGGCCGAGTAAAAGAACAGCATCACGTTTCAGTATAGTCCATGTTTAGAAGCAAGCCTTTTATCCTGTGTGTGTGTGTGCGTGTGTGTGTGTGTGTGCGTGTGTGTTTGTATTTACCTGTATGAGTGTGTCAGAGAAACACAGAGAACATATGTGAATCCTCCACATGTCCAAACAGAGGCAGGAGCATCTGTTCATGAGTGTCTGGCTGTATGTATCTGTGTGTGTGTGTGTGTGTCTTTGTGTGTGCAGTGATTGCATATAACAAAGAACAAGACGACAAGTGTCACTGCACGTGCAATAAAGTCGTTGGGGCCACTCAGGAGTGAAAATGGCTGCAGTTTCCTGCAATGTGAACCTCCCGGCACGCGACAGCAGAAAGTTCAGACTGCCTCACTGCAGAGACAGAAAACATGGACCAACAGCCATTAAACACAGATCAACCACACACAGTGTTGGTTAATGAAACGATTCAATTTACCAAATCATTTCTATGACACATATTTTTCATGTTTCTTCCACAGTCAATCCTTTGGTGGTGTTACATTTTCACAGATGTTATTTAAATCAAATTCAAATTAGCTTCATTGGTATGAATCATATGAATATTGTTGCCAAAGCAAAGCATAACATTTCTTCACAATGAATCCTTCACTGTGTAATCACACTGCATGTAGAGTTGATGTTTTATACAAAGAGTTTGGAGGGTGGTGTCTTCCTTTAGCCGTGCTTTTAGTCAAAACCAAAAACACTGGAGCAAGAGTGGAAGAAATGGATTAAACAGTGTGTTTATCTGTTAGCTAACTAGCTTACAGAGATAACTGAGCATTACTTCCAAGGCAAAAGGGGCGCATCTTTATTTTGTGGGGTTATGGGTTACGTTAAAAGCCCCATTCACAACAATTACTTCTGCAGCGTGGAAGCCGGTCCTGGATGCTATCAGAGTTCAGGCTAACATCGCCGGCTTTGTCCTGCTCTTTGATTTGGGGAAGTTCACAGCAACCCCAGTTACGTTCACCAAACACATCGGTTTGTCCTCATCCTAAAAAAGTCTTTACTCTTGTAGTGTTAAAAGTGACAATTACTGTTTGAAAATACTAAGTATGAAAGCTGAGCAGCCAAACAGAGCTATAGAACAAAATAACAGTGTAATCATACATTTGACACTTTGGGCCTTGAATAAGTAGCTTTAGTCTCAGTCTTTTGGCACGATATCATGCATGAGGCCATCAGTGCGTATTTAAGACCACTTTTAGAGGCTTCTGGTTTTAAAACGAGAATCTGGAGACATTAAAAAGTCAACCGGAAGAGGCATTTTCAACCAAATCATGGAGCTAACATTAGCGTTATTAGCTAGTTTAATCTGCCAGTGACAGTTGTCATTTTAGCCGTCAAAATTGAGCTTAGTCTGCTGAAGATAAGAAGTCTGCTTTTGTCTGCCTCTGTCTGAAATCAAGGAACCATTGTTTCAAAAAATACTAAGAATTATGAGTGCTAAAGCTGTCCCCATTATCATTGTGCTTGCCTATATGTAGTAGGAGAGCAGAAAGCCTGACAGGCATAGCAACAGTTGTCATTTCCTTCTGATAAAATATTGTTATGTGATTATGCATTTTGTTAGTCCATTGAATATACCATTTTAGTGGATATTAGCCTGATTGTTCATGCATTATTAGGAGCAGGTTTTTTTTTCCCCTCAAAAAACAGGCTTCGTATGTGGTCAACAAATCTCTCCAAGCCTCGGCCTGACCTTGGCACAGATATTGTTCTGAGGCTTTCAGGCGCCATGACTCACATGTCCACACCACACATCTTCATAATGGCACCCAATTAGAGCTCTGTGAGTAAAGAAACTACTCTCACATGTTTTCTGTTTTTGAGAGAAATATACACACGGGATCTGGGCATCGACACGGTGCGATTATCACGTTAAATGCGTGAAGGAGAGGTTTGAGAGTTGCCACTTTTATCACTACTTTTATATGACAGCGTGGGAAGGGTGTTATTAATCCATTTATCATTGCACATGAGAAGCTGTGTCATTTGATTTTGCTTGTTACAAATGGACACACAGGGAGTGTGAGGTCTGCTGTAAATATAAAGCCTGTAGTGGTCTATTGTCTGCTGCACAACTGATTCTCAATATGAACTTAAAAACAGTACCCATGGAAACGCACCTACAGTACCTCCAGCATGGTGCATCACACACAGCAAAAACACCCAGCGTATTCACAACTACAAAGACACAGATGTGTGCAAGGTGTCTTTGTAATTAACACCAAGTGGTTAAACTGTATCCTGGTGACAATCATTACAATGCAACTTTGTAACATTTATTTCTCACACAATATTTCATGTAGTTTGGTGAATGGAGTCGCAGGTGTTACTGGTTACTGGTTACTGGTTGTCATGTCTTTGTGCTAAGCAGACCAACACCCTGCCTCACATCCATTCTCCCTTGTGTCCAATGCCTTTTACAGAAGCCTCTTCAGCTTCACAAAATCAAGAGGGAGCTGACAATGGTCAGTCATGGGCGCTAAGTAACGGCCCACAGAGTGACAGGCCGATCTGAGCAGTGTAGGATGGGAAGGTATATGCCAACTGGAAACCTCGGCTTTAATCTGGTTGTTCAGGATGTGTGGGATTCAGGCAGTGGACCTCTGGCAATCACGACTGTATGCATGACACACACACACACACACACACACACACACACACANAAAAAAAGGAGTGGGTGAGTTGCTATCTAATAGATTTCTGAATATAGGTTATGCAATAGTCATACAATAATCAAATGATGAAGTTCCTGACTCAACATCCTCCCACTTTCTCCTTCACAGTTGTGTGACTGGGTAGCACACACACACACACACACACACACACACACACACACAGATAGATAGATAGATAGATAGATAGATAGATAGATAGATNTATCTTTTGCTTATCTCTTTTTGGGTATCCCACACACGCGCACCACGCAGCTGTATTAATAAGCAAGCCATTATGCTCTTAAAAAATATTTTATTTTGAAAACATCATCTCAAGTGCATTTAATTGGACAACGATAATGCATTATGTTTAAATGAATATAAGTGCTTTATTCGTAGTTTTATTCGCTCTGTAACACTTCGCCTCATACTCTACTTGTCTCTCACTGAATCTGACATTTTTCCAGTGCTTTGCCGGGCTTTCTTGCCGTATGCGGCCCAATGACTTGTCGGAGATCCGTGCTAAAACTCGGCCGACGGGCCAGTGGGTACAGGGCACCGTAGGGATCGTCGCGTCGCGGGGTCTGGCCCCCCCTGCCCGGCGCGCGGGCTGTCCGCATTGCCTGGTACGAACGGAGGGAGACTCTGCGGTGCTGAGACGGGCCAGTTTCAGTCGGAAGCCCGCCTCGCTTTGCCAAAGTCTCGAAGACTTTCTCTAGATTCGTGCTGTCCTTTGCAGACGTTTCAAAATAGGCACAGTCATCACCGAGGGCTTGGAGCACCTCTGCCTTCGATACTCCTCTCTCGGACTCCAGGAGATCCACCTTGTTGGCGCAGACCACCAGGGGAACCCGCGGCTGTGCGCACTGCTCTGGCACAGTGGATTTGGTGAGCTTGGATTTAGCAGCCAGAATCTGCGTTCGCAGGGCGCACACCTCTTCGAAAGAGCTCCGGTCATCCAGACTGAACACTAGAAGAAAAATGTCTCCTGCAAAAATATTAAAAAGAAATTAATTATTCTCCTCTAATTGTTCATTTTAAGCCTATCCATACATTCTTCAAGAGAGAGAATTACTCATTCACGCATGCACCAATCACCTGCAGTTGTTTTTGTATTATGAACGAATAAAAAACTGACATGCAATTGTAAGTTTTTGCAGGACAGAGATTATGACTGATAACTGACTGAGCCAATACGCACCAGTGAGGATAGACAGCCGCCGCTTGGCTGGGAAATCCCTTTCCCTGGACGCGTCCAGGATGTCAATTTGGTAGGTCTCTCCGCGGATACGAAAGAGTTTCCTGAGGAAATCCTCGGAGGTGGGATTGTACTCCTCCACAAATCCGTCCCGTAGGTATCTTCTTAGGATGGAGGTCTTGCCGACCCGTGGCGCGCCCAGAACCACGATGCGCTTACAGTTCTGCGGCTTGGTGGAGTAAAGGGGGTCTTGTCGGTGCTCTTGGCCAATCTGACGCTGCCGGGTTTGACCGTGGAGAACCAGAGCTGCCAGCTGATCCAGCGGGGATCTCTTGCAGTGATGGCTGCTGTTGGCAGTGGACAGTTGTCTTACGGCCCCCCCTGAGCGCGTCTTCTTCTCCTGTTTCCACTGAGACGTGGCCACTTTAAGTATCCCCAAGCCCGCTTTAATTCCCGATGAACTCAGGTGCTGCGACGCGTTTTTGTAAGCCAGTAAGACTTTGGAGGACCCGGCGCACTGCCCGTCCATATTACCATGAAACTGGGGAGAATCTATGGTGGAGCAGCTGTGCTGGTGCGGAACAGGGATGGAGGCGGTCTGTGCGTCGGTGGACATGCTGCC
>NTHP01000585.1:185092-225565 GCA_003416845.1 Oplegnathus fasciatus
CACCGTGTAAAAATACTCTGTAAAAGACCGGCATTCAACAATTTAGTATAAGTACAAAAATATTAGTATCAAAATATACTTCCAAGTACCAAAAGTATCTGTTATGCAGATTGGCCCATTTCAGATTAATATGTTGGATTCTAATTATTGATGCATTAATGTGTACCTCACTTTAATTCTGCTGCAGACAAAGTTACTTTTGACTACTTCATAATAGAGCTGCAACGATTAGTCGATTAATCGATTAGTTGTCAACTATTAACTTAATCGACAACTATTTTGATAATCAATGAATCATTTTGAATGAATTTAATTTTTTTAAGAAAAAGTGTCCAAATTCTCAGATTTCGGCTTCTCAAATGTGAATATTTTCTGGTTTCTTTAGTCTTCTATGACAGTAAACTGAATATCTTTGGGTTGTGGACAAAACAAGACATTTGAGGATGTCAGCTTGGACTTTGGGAAACAGTGATCAACATTTTTCACCATTTTCTGACATTTTATGGACCAAACATCTAATCGATTAATCAAGAAAAGGATCGACAGATTATAACCAAAATCGAAAATAATCATTAGTTGCAGCCCTGCTTCATATACTGCTGGGTAGCCTGTTGTAAATATCCCCCTGGGGATCAATAAAGTCTTATCTGATCTTAACCTATAATAACGCATCAAATTGCATTTGTAGATTATATTTTGTTTAATAATCTGAATATGCAAAGTCACTAGTAAAGTTATCAAATAAATGTAGCATTGGTGGAGTAAAAAGTACAACATTTCCCTCTGAAATGTAGAAGTATAAAGTAGCGAAAAATAGAAATACTCAAAGTACAAGTATCTCAAAATTGTACTTACATGCAGTACTTGAGTAAATGTACTTAGTTGCATTCTACCACAGACTTTATAGAGTTAGAGTGGGAAGCAATGAGTCTATGCGGATCTGATGCCTTAAATGGGAGGGAGGAGAACACTCATTCAGAAAATAGGTCAGTATCATTGGCTTTTGATGGATTCATTTTCAAAGATATAAAAGTGCAGCAGCAATTTCCTCCCTCAAAGGCCAAGGGCATTTCTTGCCTCTTGCAAAGCAAAAGAATTTATCTGAAAAACTGAACTGAGTCTGTGAAGGAAAACATGGAGGAAGCAAAACACTTACAAAAGCCGATTGTTGTTGTGGCCATGGAAACTATAATCAAGCTCTGTTGGATAAAGAGAAATTAACAGAATTGCATAACCATGTCAGTGTTCCAGGGTAATCTCTTTGTCTCTGCGTGTGTGTGTGTGAGCACTGATGTACTTTGCTCACAGTAAAGTAGAACCTCCTTTTAAAATGTTAAAATCAGAGGATCACTAATAAGCAACATGATTCATTATAATCTGTGTGTAGAGATTAAAGAGAGAGAGAGAGAGACTATACTTTTAAGTATTGCACCCATATTGACATTATATAGCATTACTCAAACACACACACACACACACACACTGCTGTTATTTTGTCTCCTCTCCTCCAGAGAACAAGAAGCTAAAAACGTCAGAGGAGTTGTACATCTTGGGTTATGACCAGTCCAACAACTCCACTCTTAAAGGCGAGGATATCCAGGCTCTGGCCATTAACCCACGGGACCTCAATAAGGTAAACCCACTTCATCCGTATACAGTATTTAAAAATTAGTTGGAAAATGACTTTCCCCAAATAAAATACAAACCATGTGTGAATGTTGCACCAAGGTACTTTCATTTTAAAGCAGCTGTATACTGTATGTAGCCTACCTACGTATTTATGATTGAAGATTCACATACCAAGGCCACCCAAGGGCCGTCAGAAAACGGTGCTCATGGCGAGTATGCGTAAGACACAGCCAGCTGATGAAGTCAGAAATGCTGTGCGAGGGGCTCATCCAGAGAACCTGGACCCTGACTCTCAACCTCTGGACTACACAGGTTAGTTGTATTCCTTTGCCCTCGTGGACAATAACACACTGTACAGTAGCCTGTTGAAAGATTTCCTGTAGCTAAAAAGAGATGTTTTGTTAACGTCCTATTGAGCATCCTTGAGGCTATATTCCGTCCATATTCTTCTCTTTTCAGGGCTTCGGTTTGATGACCAAGGGATGGTTCTTCCACACAGCATCCTGGGTAGTTTGGAGGATTTCAGAAGTTATCTGGAGGCCAAAGGGGAGACGAAGGTAAATTCAGAATATAACATATGAAAAGAACATTTTTTTTTTTACATAAAGTATTTAAAACCTGTCCACCAAAAGCAGCTCACATTGCAAACTAACAATGGAAATACTACTGTATGTTGTATCCTTCCTTTACCATCCAGTTGATGAAGCGAATACCAAAGTCCCAGAGAGATCCTCCATCTGAGGCCCTACGGAGGCATCACTCTGAGGCTGCGGAGAACGGGCGTGGTGGGATCCCTTCAGGCTACAGAAACATCCAGAGTAATGCCCTGCAGCACTGGCATACACATATGACACAGCGCAGGCGGCAGCAGGACTTCTTATCTGGTGAGCTGTTAAGAGAGCACAGCAACCTGCAGGGATGTCAGAGAAGCCACAATAAACTCATTTGCCTGCATTTTATTAAATGGTAAATTTACTGTACTTATATAGCGCCTTTCTAGTCTTCCGACCACTCAAGGCGCTTTACACTACAGGCACCATTCACCCCATCCACACACACAATCATACACTGATGGGGGAGGCTGCCATGCAAGGCAATCTAATCTCATTCTCTCACATACACACGCCAGGAGCAATTTGGGGTTCAGTAGCTTGCTCAAGGCCACTTCGACATGCGGACTGGAGGAGCCGGGGATCGAACTGCCGACCTTCCAATTAGCGGATGACCCAGTGGATGATCCGCGCTACCTCCTGAGCCACAGCCGCCCGCATTAACTTTAACAATAGACCAGTACAACAACAGCTTTATATTGTTAAGAAAAACATACTTGAACCTGAATCATCAGGTGTTCATAAATTAACAAACCTCATACATGCATAATCTCGAATGAGGTTTCTCATTTTAAGCAAATTCAAGATATTTGCTCATTTAAAAACGTGAAAAAACGTAAAATGTGATTTCCTAAGACTGCATTAATGTGTCTCCTCTGTTTGTCTCTCTTTCTTTTCATCTGCTGCTCTTTTCAACTCTTTCAAGACTTGCTCGACAGGCCGGTGGAAAACTTACTGATGAACCAAGCAAACTGTTTCAGAGAAACTCAGGAGCAGAGGGAACTTCTAAACCAAGTCATGCCACTCATCCACCCTGGATATGTATGACACACATTTGCTTTCTCTGGTCTGGTTTAGTCTCATATTTGTTGTTGTTGTACAATACCTAAAATCTCTGTTATCATTTTCTCTGCAGCTTCTTCATTCATGTGCGTCTTTATGTCTATGTCTTAGGGTTACCGTGTGGGCAGTGAGTTTTGGAGCCTCCCCCAGCGTTATGGAGATGAAATGAGTGGCATCACAGCCACTCTGACTCAGACAGAGCAGGGCAGACGGGAACCTGTCACACATGTGGCACAACCAAGCAGCATACGCCAGGAATCAGGTATACACAGACGCCTACAGTACGCTGTGTCCCAATTCTTCCCTTCAGCCTTGTTCTCGACCCCGTTCCTTCTGATTGTGCATTCATCTGAAACCTAGTGGTGTCCCAAATAAAATAAAGAAATTGCTCTGTAAAGTGACAGTTAAGCTGTCCACTTTTCCCTCAGATGAGAAACTTTTAATAACCACACTTGGCTTCAAGAGCAAACATCTAAAAAAAGCTCATGAAAGAAGATTTGGTAATGCAGCGTAAACTGGATGTGACTGGTTGCACCCAAAATACAAAAGGCAAAAATGGGTGACTTTTGGGGGACTACTCTAGACTGAGAGTCACTGTATTCTCTCTGTGGGAAATGTTTCATCCTCCAGGAATAATTTCTGCTGAGACTCTGCGTCCAGCCTCTCGGACTTGGGACCAGAGTGCATACCTGCAGCACCAGTGCCAGGGGCTCGGAGACATTCTACGGGACATGGACATCAAGAAGCCGGTAACACACATTTAGTCAACACATGCTGCTTTCCAGATTTGAGCTCAAGCACACAAACTATAACAGTGAGTGCTGCTTTTGGCTCAGTAGCACTTCAAATGAATACAATTGGTCCTATTGTGGCTTTGCAACAGGCCCCTGCTCCTTCTGATTCGCTGTGTTAAACTCATAACATTTCTTAATGAGTTGTAAAATGTAAAAGGTTGAAAAGGTTAATGGTTTTTAATTAGAGCTGGACCAACAAATAGGCCAAGCCAAATTATAGATACATCAGTGTCAGTACTTTGATACTGAAGAAAACTTAAAAACGTGATGATTCTCAGGCAGATTCTGGAGCTTTGAGGAGCATATTTTTTTGTATGATTTCTAAGCGGATTTATGGATCCTTTGTTTGTTTGTTTGTTTGATGTACTTCACTGAAGGCACACTGAACCTAAAAATATTTAGTTTTTATAGTTATGACTCTGAGAAGAGAGCGCTATTTTGGACACAAATTGTGGCAATTGGTTGGTAAAGGGTTTTTAAATGCCTCCCTGAGCTGTGTGTCACAGCTACTGCTGCAGCTCCAACTGCTGACTGTGTTGGTGAGCGTGCCAAATCAGCGCTCTAAGCGACAACAACTAACTTCCCCTTGTTTTCAGAACACTGGCACCGAACACCTGTCCTTTCACCTTCCCCCACGCCTCCTGGCAACTCTGGGGAGGCGCCCCTCCCGATTTGGAAACATCTGATCTAACCTGAAAGCTGTGACACCACAATCCAAATCATACATTATTCACATCACACCTTTTTCTGTTCTCTCTAACAATGTGCAAGAACCTAATTTCGCATGCACGGCACAGGTCTACATTGCGCACCTTTTGTTTTAACACAAACAGCATCATTATTGGACCGCTCCTTGTCTAACCACACATCCCACTGAAGCCGCTCACACTCTCAGGACACTCTGTCTCTAGCTGCTGGAGCTGCTAGCTGCTCATCATCAGTCTGTATCTTCACAAACAGCCTGTGATCATCCGCTCTTTGGCACGCTGTTCTTGGTTTGCTGTACAAGGAACAAACTACAGAACATGGGCAAAGCAGACAAGCCAATGCACACGCACGCCCACACAAACACACATATGCATGCAGGCACACGGGCATAAACACACACACACACACACACAACACTGTTCACATACCATTGTGCAAATAAGTGATAATATATTTTATTATCTATAAAATGTACATTCAGTACACACATGCATAATGAGATTGATGAAGCACTTCCATAAACACTCATGTCTGTTAACGTACATGCTAACGCAGAGAAGGTACATTTATGAAATCTGGAGCGTGTCCAGTCATAGAGTTTAGATCTGTGGGGTAACAGAGGCGAGGAAAAGGGACCGAACGTGCCTTACTGCTCTCTCTGCATTACAATGACTCCATCAGCCGGGGCAGGAGGTTCTGGGGTAAACACAAATGTGCACTTCTTTGCACAGCCAGTTCCCATTTAATCATATTAACACCCTAAGTAACAGGTGCTGATTATGGGAAGATTTATTCAAATTACATCTTTTTTTTTCTGGTCTCACTTGGTATCCTTCCCCCACTCTCCCTCTTTCGCTCTCTCTTTCACACACACACAGACTCACATCTGTGACATAAGAGAAAATAGTAGCCGTGTGTTCTGTCGTGCTGGTGGCTAATGTGATGCTGGGGTGGTTTGGGGTCTGAAGTACCTTCTGACAAACACACAGACAGAGACAGATTGTCCTGTCAGCAGCTGACTCGCCCATGGCTTTGTGACATACGTGTAAAGGGAGAGAGAGATGATGGGGACAGGAAGGGGTTATTAAGGGAGAAAAGAGGAGAGAGGAAGGCAAGTATTAAGGGAGGAAGGAGAGAAAGCAGTGAGAGGAAATCAAGCCTCCACTTTGTTTGAGTTTGAACTACAGGAGGGGAACAATAGATTGCATTTGCATTGCTTGCATTCAGATGCATAATGTAGTCAGGGGAAGGGATGTAAAGCGATGACAATAAACTATAAAAGAAATATGAATGTAAATGTTTCACTTGAGCAGTTGAGAACTGGACAGTGTGTTCCACAACACTTCGTCCTGTCACACTGAAGTTTTCATCAGACACCCAATTTTGTCCTCTCTGGCTGTACTTTCTGGATGCGAGTGGACAGGACATACGCATCTATTGATGTTGGACTGAAAAGGACTTTAGGTATTACTTTTCAGTAACAGGAACCAGAATGTTGAACGGACATACAAAGCTGACCTCTTCCTGACCACTCTGTGCCACTTTGATTACAGGACGTCGATGGACTGGAGGTGATTGGCTCTGGCAAGCCGTTCACTTTTGTCACAGTGTGTCATAGTCCCTTACTGGAGAAGGAGGAAGAGGATAAGGAGCACAAGAAGATGAAGAAGGAGAACCTGTGAGGACAAAAAATCTTTGTTCTATTTATTAGATATTTGCCATACTTCCTAACCAAAGTCCAACTTCATCAACTCATCAATTAAGTTGGGAAATGCCTTGTGACCATGTTGTATTTACCAGGTATTTGCTCAATAAAGTATGTCATTCACACTGTAATGTAAATAATGGGAACCAGGCATAAACTCCACTGTTTGTTCTTATTAGCAACCTAGATATTTTGTTATTCTCACGGCGTTACAGAAAAAAATTATATGGATATATTTTCCATTTCCACTTTGTCGTCCGTTTGAGGGTAGCTTCCTGATGCTAAGCTTGCAAATTTTCAAGTTGGACAAGAAACGCCTGAATGCATCGTGGCATCTTATGGGTAGAGCGTCTCACTGAGGGAGGTGGAGAAGGCTCAGTTTGTTCTTCAGCTTCATGGGCTGAGTGGTAGTGCTGTCTTATTGTCTCCCACAGTGATCTACCGGCACAATATGATGATGTTCGGTCAGATGCTCTGCTCATTCCTGCCTTGAGGTTCTGCGGTCAGCTTGCCAGCTGGACTGGAAACTCTACCACTAACCAGGTACATAACGGCCTTTACACGGCGAGTATACATTTCAAAACATGACTTGTGTAAATTCTCAAATACTATTTCATTTTCAGAGAAAACCAGGCATATACTAGAGACATGCTTTTATTTCTTATTCCCCCTGAATTAATGCAAACTCAACACTTCCTCCATCTTTTCTGTTGTCTTGATAAATTCAGTATAATGTCCATTTGCACTAATTCCATCAATACTTTGAAAATACTTGAAAATTTCCCCCGAATGATGTTATTAAACTCAACACTTTCTCCAGGCTTTTAATGTGAAGAAACATCTGGAAGTGTCGGGTTTAGTTAACTGCAGTTTAACATCGATCAGGAGTATGGCAAAGAAGTTTTCAGTTACAGTATGAAAACAAATAGAAACTGAGAGCAGCAGAGTGGTGAGTATAACAAGACTCTGCTGTTGTATTGATGGAATTAGTGCTGTGGAAATGGACATTATATAAATTTACCATATGATCTGCTGTAGTAGGCTACAGGTAATTTCACCCCCCTCAACGTTTTTCTACCTGGCCTTTATTTGTGTGTGCTGGCTATTATTTGAGAATCAGACATTATTTGAATACCAGCTTTACACTCGCACATCTATAAAAAGATGGCTCGGTAATATGTTATTTGCTCCAACACTCTTTGATCAGGGAGAAGTAGGAATCAGTGCCACAATAATCTTTGAGGCCTTGACTGGAGAAAGAGCCTCATCCCACCTGGAGCTGCACAATGAGGGCGGCACAGCCATCTTCTACAGCTGGCAGCAGCTTCCCGTGCCACACAGCTTTCCTAACCAGCGGTCACAAACAAAGAGTCCGCACTTCTACTTCGACTCCTCCTCTGGTACACACACCTGCTGCCACCACTCTCACCACGTCACACACTGTTTGTCCCAGTGTCAGCCCACCATACCGTGTCTTTCAACCAGTGCTCAACCTGCCTTTCTGCTTTCCATTTTGCTTCCCCTCCCATCCAAGGTGTGATCCTTCCAGGTGACACCCAGCAGATGGAGTTCATATTTAAGTCAGAGGAGCCGGGCATCAAAACTGAACTGTGGCAGCTCAACACCCACCCCGTGCTGCTGCGAGGAGCCTCCATGCAGGTCACATTGAGGGGAGTGGCTCTGTACCAGGACAAAACCGCAGACCAGAGGCTTTTCATAGAGGTGGTGTACAATTAAACTGTCTGGTTTTCAAGGTTTTCTTAAACAGAAACTCATATTTGTTTTTGTCTGTGTTTCTGTTACGTGTGCACAAGCAGACGAAGCTGGAAAAGATTGTGATGGTAAAAATGTGTCGGTCGATTGTGTACGAGGTGCTGCAGGAGGTCCACACCCCAGAGAGGCCCAGCTCTCCTGCAGAACTCTACATCACAGAAGAGCAAGAGTTTTTAAGCAAAAACCCCAAGGTAAACCGCACGGGTGGAGGCAATTTCCATAAGGCATCTCACACTTTTCTTAGTGATCAGTGAAGTTGTGTTTATGTTTTTGGACAAACCCTCCTGAGGACCTCAGCGCTGCCTACAGAGGATGATCCTATAAAATTTGTAATTTTTGTTTCACATATAGTTTGACACTCATTGCCTATCATACATCAGCGTGGCCCGATTTCATGTATCACTGATCACTATCACACGTTTTTCTTTGTAGTTGTCTTTTTAGTCACACCATCTCATTCAGTGTGACACGACCCGTTAATGGACCCATTCATTGCATCGTTCTTTTTGACATTTCACTGGCTGTAGGCAAGGCTGTGATCTGCCCATTATGGCTGCCGCTTCCCAACCTGGATTTTATGTTAGCCCCCATTCATTTTGTACTCTGCAGTTATATTACTGCCATCATAATTCATGGTAGCTCATTAACTAATAATAGATCATAACTGCTAATATCTTAAACCAGTCCCTGTTGCCTCTATACTGTACAAAAGAGGTTATGTTGCCATGGCAGTGCAATAGGAACCTGGCTTTAACTGGGTTACTTGGGAAGCTGATTAGATTGGTCTAGTGAATATAGAGCACGTCTGTCTTACAAATAGCAATAGACATGGGAGGGAATGATTGGAAAAAACATTGGAAAGTGTGACCAAACATTAAGAGTGAAATATTATCTCTTATTATATGTCATCTAACCTGTAATTAAGATAAATGGAGGACTTTTGCTTTACAAAGTCACCTTTGTTATTACCAAATAATTAGGATGATTACAGCTCTCTTGGCTTTGCACATGGTCACATTTTATCACCACAAAGGATGGCACACATATTTCTCCTCTTCCCTTGAGGAGTGAATAAAAATGATGACTCTCAGTGGCGATTATCATCCTGTGGCGTGACAGTAATTTTTGTGCATGGGAGTCTTGTGGTCACATGTTTATACTCCTCACATACATTACTGCTCCATACATGGTTTTAGTTGCAGTACCTTGATCAGCCAGCGGAGGACCTAAAGAGACTGTGGCAAGAAGCGAATCCAGGACCAACTTGGGACTACTCCGTCGATACACTCCGACAGGTAGAGACATTATGTAGTGCTGTGGTGTATAATAACACTTGGTCAGTAGAAAGAAAGTACCTGAAGGGTTCATTTGCAAAAACAGATATCTCTGTTTTTATTTATTTTCTTAAATCATGTTTTTTCAATCAAACTGATGTTGGTGTATTCATTTTAAGAATGGTGTTTATCTGTTTTTGCAAAGGAAGTCCTCACATGTAGCAGTAAATTCAGCAGGCTGATCCAAGGTTGTAGTCTCAAGGGCCTGTTTGAATGCACTGCGCACCCTTCTGTAAAAGTTTGTACCGTGATGATGCGTCAGAGACATAACATATTTGTCCATTCATCTGTTCCTCTGCTTAAGGTTGTGCTGTCTCTGCCCGAGCAAGACTCGGCTCAGGAGAAGAGCCTGGCCCGGCTCAACTCTCTGCTTCTGCAGCTTTCCGAACCTTCTGAACTGAAACACCATCTGACAACAGCAGCTGTCGGGTGAGGCATAAACACACATGAGTCATGTAGCGTCTTTGTCATAACATATTGGCTCTGTCATACACACACCCACGTTCTGCACCTGCACACCCAGTGGAGTGTAGTAGGCTGACAGGTTATCGTGGTGTGTGGTGCCCCCTGCAGGCAGCAGCTGTGGAGGAAACTCCTGGACCTGATGGCTGGTGAGGCCGTGTGGCTCAGAAACCTGCTGGGCCTTCCAGAGAGGGACACATGGGTCGATAAAAAGGAGGAAATCTCTGATGCTGGTGAGACTCGCAGACTTTCACTCAGACAAGATATTGGATTCATGCAGCTTACTACTGTGTTATTGCACCACAGATGTGGCTGATAACAAAGATGAGAAGAGTGAGAAAAAGGGAGGAGCAGCTGCTAAAGAGGAGAGAAGTGGGGCGAGGTCCAGATTGAAAGATGACAATAAAGGAGAGCCCAAGTCAGCAACAGCTGAAAAATCTGTGGAGGTGAGGGGAAAAAAAGGTAGAGGTGTCTGTGTAGCTGTAGCTACTATAACATGTTTTGCCACTTTGTGGCAGCAGCTTCGAAAGTATTTTAATTATGAGCATGAATGAAGTATCATGTTTTGTAAGACATGAAAACAAGAGTCACTTTAGCTGACTTTCAGCTGATCCAACCATGAGTCAGCGTCACCACTTCAAACAAGCTGTCAGTTCATCATTCATTCATCTGCCGTTCAACAAGGCAACTCTTGTTTTCTTGTTACTACTGACTGCCTCCACACAACCTGGCCACCTACAGTACTGCCTGGTTCTCAATAAAGCATATACCTACAATATTATGTTCTATGTGGTGTGTGCTGGCTTCTGTTTTCCATAACACTAAAGGGTTTTATTGTGCTCTGAGTCTTGGTTTAATTTATAGCAGGAGCACCAAGTTTCTGTATGTATCTGACTATCTGATACGTAGTGGTAAACCAGCCGTTCCACATTCAGTCTCCCCACTTAATGTAGGAAGCTAATGCTCTCCATCCAGTGTTTTATCCCCCAGAGAAGTCATTATAAGTCGTTTTTGCAGTGTGACTGGTCGGGTGAGATAACGAGGAAGGAATGTCACTTAGCACCCGTTCATTTTAATGCAGATAATTGTTTTCTTGCACCCTTCCTCATTATACTCAGCCACTTTGCATCATCCCATTCACAAATCAGAATTTCAGCAACTTTTCATTGTCAGCACAGGGATTGAGAACCTTAATGAGGATGCTGGCAGGATGCTGTGTCCTGGTGGTTCAGTCGGTCGTCACATAAACAACGTTCAGGGTGTGAATCTGGCCTGGGACCTGTTACATCTCTCTTCTGATGGTTCATATCTCCATTGTCAGCCATCAAAGGCAAAAAAAAAAATAGACGTAATATTAAATTTAGAAACACACTGGAGACGCAGTCTTGTCTGTGTGACTGTATATTTTGCTGAGTGGTTTTCTCTTCTGTGTGATGGTTGAGTCATATGTAAGGTACAGCCTATTACTCACAGGGTACCATGGTAACAGAACACTGCGTGAAAATGTGCACCTGCTCTCCTATTGTGTGCCCAGGGGGTGTGAATTAATGGAACCTGGACCAGTCCAAGCCATCTGTGGTGCATGCACACACAGACACAGCTATATGTTAACTTTTAACTGCACAGGACATCCAATATATTAAACACCATGGTATATGTGGGAGGTAGTTTTTCATGACGTAAGACGGATACAGCCACTTACCAGCCAACTCAGTGTGGAAATCCGACCCTCCTGCGTGCTCGGTAAAAACATCAGTAACTCATACTACTATCTTTCCCTCACTTGTCTGTCCTCTATCTGTCCTTCCTGTGTGCAGGACAGCAAAAAGAAAGGGAAAAGAAGGGAAGAAGTGGGGAAACGCAGTAGGGAGAAGCAGGGGAAGGAATCGGCCTCGCTGACTGACGCCAGTCCAGAGAGCGTCAGTCAGCAACCTCCTGCCGACCAAAGCGCAGAGCCGGTGGTGATGGACATTTACACAAGACTCCTGCACAAAAAGGCAAGTCTTTCAATTATCTTTTTATACAGTTTTCACTCCACTGATTTTACACATCAAGTTCTGTTTGCTCGTCATGAGGAGTACTATTGAACCTCTGAAAACAGTTGTAGAACATCTGTTTTGACTCTGGAGGGGTTTTACAAACCCTGATGATGTCATCAGGGGTTATCTCAGGTTGGGCTTGAGACTTAAAGTTTTTTACAGAAAATCTGCATTACAAACCGGAGGTGTGGGGTTTGAAATAAGTGGGCATTTAGGAAGGGGGAGCGGGGTTCTAATTAAAGACACTATCCAGTTGCATTATGGGAAATGTAAGATCTTGAGTTTTTGGAGCTTGACCCATACTAGGGAATAAAAGTCAGGATGTCTCGGCCTTTGCTGCTTTAATTTTGACCATTCTTTTTAAAATCTGTCTCTCTTGAGTCCCCCAACTTAATGGAAGTGCAACACTAAATCACTCCAGCACCCCTTTAAGGTCTTCCACGGTCCTATGTACATCCTATAAATATATTAATCCATATATTTATCTATCTGGCAGGTTTATGCTCTGATGGAAGACCTGGTGGACAGCCTGTGTGACTTGATGGATGAGTTTAATGAAGGAGATGAACAGGACACACACACTGTTAACACGCGAGAGGCAGGCGCAGGAGCCCGCTGAATATATACACAACTAAATGTAATAAAACGTGTCACACAGGGTTATCGAATCTGTGTTTGAACCTTATTTTGCTGCGAAATCAATAAACTTTTTGTTCTTCTGACACCGTGGATCTGGAGTAACATTCACTCTGTCTCATTCACTCTTTCACACTCACATCAGCGGACGATAGTAGGTTAACAGTACCGCTGACTCTGCAAACGACGCGCCCCCGTCCCTGCCTCTCTTTTACGCGCTCCGTTGTGATTGCCGTGTGTGCTGTGCGTGCGTGGCCTGCCGGTGCCGTATGCATGCGTGTGTGGATGGGGCTGCCTGAGTGAGAGAGAGGGAGTGAGTGAGCTGCCGTGTGCTGTGGCTTATCCCTGTCCTATGCGGATTTCACCACTGACTGCCTGCCCGAGCGGCTCGCATCATCCGGGGTAGGCCGGGATTTAGACGCTGACATTCCCATTCAAGGGTTCCTAAAACACTCGGCTCCTCTCTCACGTTTGCCGGATACAGGTGCGGGGGGGATAATCGTGGTTGCCCTGCTTAGCCGATCCCAGCGGAGGGGACATTATCGGGACTTGGAGAGGAGGCAGCAGAGAGGCGAGGATGCTCAGCGCTCAAGGCGGGAGATGAGCAATGGGCAAGGTAAGCTGCATGCTGCTGAAATGAATAAGTTCCTTGGCTTTTTGGGGCCAATAATCCTTCTTATAAGTGGGTATATATACATGCAATCTGCAATGTACTGAGGTATAATGCCGACCTACATGTAGGCTAACTCCGGCGGTAGTTGGCCTTGCACAGGAATCTGTGCTACACATGGCAACCCGCGCAGGGAATCCACCGCAAGAGTGTGTGTGTGCGTGTGAATGTGTGTGTGTAGGGGGTGGGGGGGGAGGTTGGGTTATGCATTATGCAGACCCACCATGGGCGCCCTCCTCTTCTCCATCGCCACCTGAAAAATACAGTACACCTGCTGCCACAGCACGCATGCGCATGCATAAACGTGGAGGACGGGATGACGTATGGGATCTCTGTGTTAGAGCACTTTGACGCATCAGACCGGATCGTGTCAGTTCATAGGCTTAAGCACCCTCACTCACTCACTTGGATGCATCAGCCGCTGTGATGAACGGTGCAGGATTTGAAGTTAAAATGCAGCTGAAGCAGGATTTGCATTGTGATGCTCAAATGATTGGTAACTACGGGCGACCGTCTCCCTGGAGTTGAGCGTCACGACTTGAGTTGAGGGTTTCATCAGGTGCATCAGCGACTGTGGCTCAGAGCGAACTGAACTTATTACACCCAGATGAGTCATGTGGATGTAGAGCGTGAGGCGGTGAATCAGAGAATGTGCCCAAATCCCAGTAAAACCACCACGGCTGCTGCCATGGTGTCCGAGGAGTTTTGTTGCATTATTCAGAGAGCAGCTCCACAGTTTGTCCCTGGATGACTTCATCACCACTGCCTCTGTGCTGCACGAGACTTCATCAAATACACACATTAAAACTGAGCTGCACAACATGTCAGAAATATAATTATGCTTCAGGATGGATTTTGTACTTTCTTATTTATTAACTTTTTCTTAAGTAGTTTATTGGCCTGATAAATAATGTATGGGATGTGGCCTGGACTGGTTAATAGCACAGATGGGAGAGCATGATAGTACAAGTCAAATACCAGTGGTACAAAGTAACTAAGTACATTTACTCAAGTACAATTTTGAGATACTTGTACTTCACAAGAATATTTTGTTTGATGCTACTTTATACATCTACTTCACTACATTTCAGAGGGAAATATTGTCCTTTTGACTCCACTACATCTATTTAACAGCCATAGTTACTAGTTATTTTTCCGATTTTACTTTTAAAAATATCATCTGCCTGTAAAATATGATGCATTGTTATAGATTAAAATGCAGTATATGGAGTAGTAGTTCAAATGGCTTGGTCCAGAGCTCACAATAATGCTGAAATGCGGAACTTCCTCTGTTACACGGGTGGGTGTGTTTTGAATTTGGGAATATAAAGCTACACTTAAATAGCAACATACACTCTGCTCTCTCACACACTGTTTTTCAGCTGGTTCCAGGATTCCTCCCCCTTGTCCTCTCAGTTTTGTTTTCTTTAAGAGTTGTCACGCAGACAGAGAAATATGATATTACTCCCACAATGTGAATTATCTGTGGTGGTGTGAGGGTCAGATAAAAGGAGCAATACTTTCAAACACCTTGTACTGTAGACAGCACCAGCCTTTAATAACCTCTGTATGTGTGTGTGGTGTTTGTGTGTGTCTATGTCCAAACACAAAGCTGAAGATGATTTTGCAGAAAGGTGATACTAGTTGAAGTTGCTGAGCTTCACTTTCTTCTTTGTGCCCTTCATTGTGTCTCCCTCTCCCTCTCTCTCATGCACAAACGCTCTCAGACTCGTCCTCCTCTCACAGTTTTCTGTCTGTGTCCCCGCTGTGTGCATCTCAGTTCCTCTGTGCTTCTGCTGATGTTTGCTTTTCGGCAGGATGAGGTACCCTGTGACTTGTGTCAGTGTGGCAGCTTTTGTGAACTGTTGTGGAGCAGCAGTGGACAGTGACATTAGAATTAAATCATTTAAAAAAGAACACACAAGAGTCTTTAGAAAGGCAGTAATTGTTGGATATAATTATCATCGTCAGTAGTCATGATTGTAGCAGTAGAAGTCTATTAATAATGTTCTTACTGAACTGGCTTACTGGGTACAAGCTCAATGGCCCAATAGGTCAGGGGGCCCATAAGCCAGAACCCTTGAACGGAGTGACTGTTATTAACTTTTTTCCTTGGAAAGTCAAAGGGCTCAGTCAGACGTAGGGGTGTCCTGATCACATTTTTTTGCGTTTCATTTATTTTTTCCCTCATAATACAGCTGCACAGTGCAAAGGTAGGCTATAATAAGCTAATACTAAAATTAGTTTAAAAGCAATTTAACTGTGTGGCTTTGGAGAGGATTTTTCTCTTCATCTCCAGCATGAACAAAATAATTTCAGGTGCAGCAGCACTTTTAAGTTCCGGTTAAACTGCAAAATGTTGCTGAAAACGATGCCAGAAAAATGTAACAGATACTGCGAGCAGAGGGAAGGCCTTTTTTACGGGTCTGTGCCCAGGAGCCGTTTTTGTCTCATAATCCAAATGTGGCATAGAATAGATAAAAACCAAGTAAAACACATCAGATTATGACATTATTGTGGGATTTATAATGGGATTTAGGCTCCATTCTCCTCATTCTTGTGAGTTATTAGTCACTATTATTATGACATCATCAAATAAAAATATACTGCACACTTTATGAAATATTGATTGATATAACAAAACTGTATGCTATTGTATTATATAGAAATTAGTTACACAATTTCACAGTATTCAACCCATATAGAGATTTTTTTATACTTTGTCTGGTAGATATTTTTTAAAGATTTTATAAGGCCAATATTTGAGAGTTTAAAAAATCTGCTAACAATATTTCTGCCAATATTTGTTTTTATACTATAAATAACCATTTCTGATAAGGAACCCCTACATTTTTTTCATGAATTCTTGTACGCATACACACAGATACCAATATACAGGTGATAAGCTAATATTAGCCGATATATATAGTTTTGGACAATTTATTTGCGAGACTCTAGTAAACAGTGTTTATGACACTGTTGATTCTTACAGACTTTGTAGTGGTTCAGTCTTGAATAAAAAACTTAAAAGTAAATGAACGTTTGCATTTGTATGCTCACAATTATCCCTAATTGAAAGAAATGGCTTATAATTCATACTGTGCTTCATACATAATGTAGGAAATGATCAGAAACACAGAAACAAGTGACCAAAGTGTGTGAAGTTTGCAGACAAAACTGTCCTTGGTGATTTTGTTAGCTGCAGATAATGAAGAAAATCTTAAGAAACACATCAGCTTTACCTTGTTATTCAAAATATTATCATTTATCTTTATCACTATGTTTAACAGTCTGACAGTTTAGTGAGCCGATGACTGATGAAAGCAGGTTTAGTTTAGTGAGGTCACCCTAGTTCAGCTTTGGTCTAGTGGGTTAAGTGCGTTCTGTGTCAGTGGCGGCTCAGTCGCAGGCAGAGGGAGGAGTATCACAGGAACCCTTAATGATCAATTCCCTTGTGCCCTCTCTGAAATATGAATTTGGAAGAGAAAAATGGGTTGTGTGTGTGTGTGTCTGTGTGCACACAGCCAGCTGCATGTGTGTGTGTGTGTGTGTGTTGGCCTAAATAAAATAAGCTACCAAGAAGCTTCATCAGACACCTGAGTGCCAGAGCTTTTGCATGACCTACTTCCTGAGTGGGCAGTATTTGTGAGCCACTCATTCAGTCACTATCATCAGTCACTGTTTACACTGTTCAGTGTTTTCATGTTGACGTAAATGGCAAAGAAATAAATCAACGAGTGCGGCCTTTACCTTGACTTGTTGTTTTTAGCCATGCTAGCCATACGGTCCTATGGACGGCAGTGTCGTTCATGTTCCCTTCAGGACGAACTGTTATACATTCGGTGGCCCTTTGGTTTATGACCAAATACCTGCAAAACTAATCACATCCCCATCAGCCTCAGCTGGAGTTTGTGTTTAGTGCTAATTAGCAAATGTTAGCGATGGTGAACATGGTTAACATTATACCTGCTTAACGTCAACATGTTAGCATTGTCATTACGAGTCAGAAATCATAGAAACAATCTCCTTATAACTCCAGAACTTGCCTGATAATCATCACGTTTTTAAGTTTTCTTCAGTATCGAAGTGATCCAGCGATAGTTGTCTGTACATCCATGGGTACATCACAAACAGGAACCACTAATAGGTAATTCGGCTGACTTTTAATGGTGCCAGTTTGCAAAATTGTAAACCAATAGTGAGTCAATAGAGTAAAAAAAGAGGGCTCAAATTGTAGCCCAAAGTATTTCTCACTGAATCGATGGCAACATTATACTTACTGTTTACATCCCAAGGCATCATGAGAAATGTAGGCTCAGAATGTCCCATTGATGGGGTGGATCAACCTTAGATTAGATTAGGTCAACTTTAAAAGACTGAGAATGACATAAAGTTAAGTCGTATATTGTCTTTATCTCTTCTTACAGGGGCGTCCTGTAACTCCTGACAGAGAAGAGGAGCCTTCATTGCCATAACTACCTCTCCTCTCCTCTCCTCTACTCCAGTCCAAGTTCCCTCTTCACCCCCTCTCGTCACCTGTTGAGCTTTTGTGTTTCACTTTCTGTCCCTCAACATCCTCCGTCACCTGTCGCCATGACAACCTCAGCCCTGCGCCGGCAGGTGAAGAATATCGTGCACAACTATTCAGAAGCGGAGATCAAGGTATTGTAAATTAACTGCGCTCTCTTCAAGTGTCGTTGGTGTGCAGTAGCTTTGAACTCCTTTAAATTAACACTGATGTCGAGTCATATCAGATCAAAACACATCAGAGCAAAACTCTTTACTGCCTCTTATTTCTTGACTGTTATAAATATGCTTTGGCACTCGTAATCTCTCACTTTTTTTATGATACTTGTACTCTGGATAAGAAAGAACATTATATGCATGAAATGTGAATATGAGAAGAAACGGAGGTCATTGTTCCTCTGCTGGTGATGTGTAGGTTCGCGAGGCCACCTCGAACGATCCATGGGGCCCATCCTCGTCTCTCATGTCAGAGATTGCTGACTTGACCTTCAATGTGGTGGCGTTCGCTGAGGTCATGGGCATGGTGTGGAAACGCCTCAACGACAGCGGCAAGAACTGGAGACACGTCTACAAGGTGACGCAAGATTCTGTCAGATTTGGCTACTCAGTTTACTTATAAGTCCTCTCTGTATACGTGTTTCTCTTCCTTTCTTTTCCTTTTCTCTCACTCTTCCCTGTATCTCATTGCACATATCCCTATACAGCAATTCTATTTAATAATATATTTTTCCACCACAACAATGTGTAGAATAGAGATGTAAGGAAATACAAATTTGAGGTATCAGTGTGGTAATCAGCTTTTGCCTCCAGGCCCTGACTCTGTTGGATTACCTGCTGAAGACAGGATCAGAGAGAGTGGCTCAACAGTGCCGTGAGAACGCATTCACTATTCAGGTACTGGACTGCAACAAGAGGAGGACCTCGGCCATCTGAACGCCTCAGGAATAAAGCTGGTTTATTGTTCATTTGGATTGTCATTAGTTGTTACCTTGGCAACCACTGCTTTTCCTGGGGTCCACATTTAAAGAAAATATAGAATAAGCAGCGAATGTTACACTACATACATTTAAAGAAATCAAAATTGTACCCAACAAGATCAAATTAGATTCAAACATCAAATAGCAACCAGTAACCTGTAAAATTCAATTCAAAAAGGGTTTTTTTGCCTGTCTTCCTTTTTTTACTGGATTATTATCATTTAACTAATACACACTATCATTTCCTAATACACACAATGGGTTTCTGAATTTATGTTTTCTTTTGTGATCAAACTGGAATATCATCACATTCCTGAGGCTTAGATTATTGAGGTTTTCCTGCATCTTCTTAACCACAACTTGAATTGTACATTGTTTTAAAAGTTGAAGTTAAGCTCTAAAAGTTCCTGAACATTTCTTTTGTCTACATGTGGTTCAGACGCTTCGTGACTTCCAGTACGTGGACCGAGACGGCAGAGACCAGGGCGCCAACGTGAGAGAAAAAGCACGCCAACTGGTGTGCCTCCTCCGGGACGAGGAGCGGCTCCGCCAGGAGAGGAGTCAAGCCCTAAAGACCAAGGAGCGAATGGCTGGGGGAGGCAGCGGAGGGGGTGGGGGTGTGTATGGAGGTATCCCTCCATCTTACCACCCAGGCAGGCGAACAAGCCAGCCCAGCATGGCTGTGCTGTACGGGGAAGAGTTCAGCCGCTCCAGAGGTTCTCCGTCCTCCTTTAACTGTGAGTATTGTGGGTATTTAAACCTGCAATAGTTCATTTTTGGCCACTTGGGGGCAGCGGAAACATCTCTTTTAGCTCTGATTTTGGTCTCTACCAAAGAAAGAGCAGTGCAGAGCAGCTTACCTGAGCTTTTGTATGCGACCTTTCCAAACAAGGCAAGGGTTTTTCGCTGAAAACAGCTGCCTGCTGCAGCCAAAAACAACGCTGTGAGAGCAGTGAGAGTGATTCAAAACAGTAACAATGAGCTGAAACTCACTATAAAGCTCTGTTAATGTATTCAGCTGATAATTCTCTAGGTTCATCACTACGAGCGACCCCGTTCACACTGTCACATTGTTTTACATTGTCATTTGACACATTGACATTATAAAAAATATTGATTATGGCCGCTTTAAAGTCTGAGCTTTTCTGGAGCACTGAACAGCTTATTTTATGTGTTGGCAACTTGTGAATAAATGGATGAAGCGTTATAAATACACACTTGTATTGCGGCTGATCCCCAGTGAAACGCATTTTGTGCTGCAGCCCAGCACTTTGGACAATCCACCACATAGATTATCAATACTGCAGCGTAGGCCTGAAAATATTCAAATCAGCCCCACACTTCCTGTGCTCCATGTCTCATGCATCCCCACGTCAATCTGTCCTCGTGCACCACCATCTCTTCCTCCCTCAAACTCCCTCACTTGTTCCCTCTGCAGCCTCGTCCTCGTCTCCTCGCGCCGCCTCAGACCTGGAGCAGGCCCGACCTCAGACCAGCGGGGAGGAGGAGCTGCAGCTCCAGCTGGCTTTAGCCATGAGCAGGGAGGAGAGTCAGAAGGTAGAACTACACACACACACACACACACACACACACACACACACACACATATTATGATAATGCGCCATCGCCTTGAGCTCCTGTGTGACAGCATACCCTCCCTCCACACATGTCTCATTGGCTCTTGATGATTCCAGTAATGAAAATTTTGTTACAAACGTTCTGAACATTCGCCCACCTTCATCTAGCTAGCCCTTCCTTCCTCTGTTGCCATAGAGATGGATGAAGACACACAACTACAGATTGCTTTAAGCCTTAGCCAAAAGGAGCATGAGCAGGTACACACACACAGAAACACACCTCACTCCTTACTATTCAGTGTCCATATTTATTAACCCTCGAGTGTGTGTATTTGATGATATGGCTCTTACATCATAACTAAAATGTTTCTCTGTGCCCATCTAATGACTTTCTTCCAAACTTTTTCCTTCATTAGCCAGTTTACTCCTTTCCAGGACCTCTGCCGTATCTCCCACTGGCTCTCAAACTGTTCAGATTTTATTCTCTGCATCTGCTCCAATTTTTATATCTCTCTTTTCTCACACAAGTAGTCTTTAAACTTCTACATATAACACACATTTTCGGCTTTCTTTCTCTCTGCTTTGCTCTGAACCAGCCTCTGCTCTTTGTCAACTAAATATTTCAACAGCACAAAAAAGCCACCTTCGTTTCGCTGAGCCAAAACCAAAGACGGTTTCACTAACGCTGGTGTGTGTGAGTGTGCGTGCGTCCGCGCTCATTGCCGTGGCGATAATGTTGATGATGTCACGATGCCGCCCCTGCAGGAGCAGTGCTGTCACCAAGGAGACGAGTCCCTGTTACAGAAGGCCCTGGATGAGAGCAGGAGAGAGAGCCAGTCAGGGACACAGGAGGAGGTGAGTTTAAAAACGTGTGTGTGTGTGTGTGCTGTACAGTATGTGCGGGGGTGCATGCATGCTACATGAGTGTGCGTTCGCATGGAGAGGTGGGCGGGTTGCATTTGTAGGTGGTTGCTGGCAGACATTTAGAGAATGAAGTGGAGTTTATAGTGCGGACTGTGGGACAGGGAGGGAAACGAGACAAAAGGACACAGATCAGCATAATGAGGGAGGTTGGAGAGAGAAACGCTAGAGAGCTGAGAGAGGAGAAAGAGGTGCCTGCTGAATGATAATGACTTTGTCTTGTCTAACCTTGAGCTCAGCATGACATTTCCCTGAAAGCATACTCCTTATCTTGTAGCGCACCAGCTCCCTTACTCATTGGTCTGTCAGAGAGCCTATCAGAGTCACCAGCTATCTTATGTAAAGGTCCCCATGGCTTGTAATTGGTTATATTATGTTGCTTATCGTGGAAATCCTGGTACTTTCAGGTGCTCCACACAAAAAAAGCATGGAGATAAGGACCAGGGGAAAAAACAGTAAAAGTGAGCCTCTCAATGGCTCTCTGACTGACGTCATTCCTGACATATTCACAAGGTCAGATACATGTCATCGATCATCATGTCTTGTATCATCACACACTGAAAACCTCTTGGCCTTTTATCTGATGCTTTAACTTGGTGCAATTTATAATGGGTGTAGCAAGAGTCTTAAAGATCCCCTTTATGGTTTAAGACATATGAAGATAAAAAATGAAAAATACTCCACTTGGAATAATAGTTTGTGTCACTTACTTTGTTGAGAATTCTTAAAATTACATCTACTCCTTCTCCATCATTGAAAAATCCAATATTTTCAGTTTCTGAAGTTTAACCGCTTGGCACAAGGTGTCTCCTACTTCACTGTAAAGTCCATTCTCAGTGTACGTGAGCTGGAGGCTTCAAGCTTCCACATCACACTTGTGTAAGTTGCATATTGAACCACGATTGGTTTCCAAACTAGTTGTGATGTCACGAAATCCTCCTGAAAGGGTTTTATGATCACACATGAACGTAGTACCCTCACATGATAATGTCTACCTCACACATGTTAACATATTGTGCAATATATTACTATATTATATTATTGATTTATTTGTCTATACTGTACTGCATGTACACAAAGTCAGGAGGTATTCAGGAGGTATTTTCAAGTTGAACAGTAAACAACATTTTGTTAGCAGACTGCACTGCTGTCTCCTCCGCTGCTCTGCCAACTGCTGCAGAATAATCTGAACAGTGGAGTCCAGATGCAGCCTGACAAACTGTTTCTGACTTAGCTCAATCACATTTCACTGCATTATGTCATGTAATCTCAAAGCCAACATACGCATAACAAAAGATAAAGTATATACGGTACCAAAACATCGGTGATACATAGCATTGGCTTTCTGCTTGTTAATTCTAACTCTATAATAACGTTCCAGTGAGTAATTACATAACTCACAAGGACACTAAAAAATGCTCCTACTGTTATAAATGTGTGTTTTCAGTAGAGTGACAGTGAAACACATTTGTGCATATTCATGCTCAAAGGAAGCAGCATACAAACACCACAATTTTTTAAGTGAGATAACCTTTTCCTGGTAAGTGAATAAATACTGTCAGTATGACTGTGGTAAATTGTCACTGCAGATACAGCCATGTATCTCCAAAACATCAACTTTTTTTGAGTTTCCAGCTTTGTAAAAATGCCTTTTTTTAAATTTATTTTTGAATAGTTTATTTAACTTTCCTCAGCCCATAAAGAGACAGTCTGAAAGAAATTAAATGATCAAATTTGGAAATACGTGGTTTTCATTGGACAGTGATAAAGTTTGCATTGAAACAGCATCAGGAAAACATTTCAGCATTGTTCCATCTTCTGTCTGATTCACAGACATTTGCTAATTCTGTCTCAACTACTTCACTTAACGAAGATCCGCCGAGCTGAATGTCTAAACAGTGTTTTAAAGTGATTGTCTCATGTGTTATACATTCACAGTAACTGTATCAGATCCCACACTCTCCTCCATGGATCTCAGCCCGTCCTGTAACACAAACCTGAGAATGTTTGGCACATTTACAGAAAGGTTTTTTGCTCCCTCTGTAGTCGGCCATGTTGGACCTGGTGGACATATTTGGCCCCTCGTCTGAGGCCCCACCTCCGCCCAGTGACCCTTGGAACTCGGCCCAACCCACCTGTGACATCACTACTGACCCCTGGGACTCTGTAGGTGGGTGGCTCATCACAGACACACCTACACGTCCACAAAGGCCAATATGAAGCGAGACCTACTGTACCATCTCTCAGATTCTGTGAGTTTTTTTGTTTTCCGTCTATCTCTCTTCACAGCGGTCCACTCCAGCACTCCTGTGATTGGTAGCCCTTGGACGGCCCCTCCCTCATCCTCCAACACGTCCAATCCTTGGGCTCCATGCGCCGACTCATGCACAGACCCCTGGGAAGCAGGGGCACCTGCCTCCTCCAGTCCTGTCAATCACGAGTGGGACAGCCCAACAGACGGAGGTACCTTTCAGAAACACCAGCCTCATCATAATGATAATAATAATGATATACATTGTAGTTTTCAATGCCTGTCCAAAAATTTAAGATTGTACTGTTTTCAATTTGACATGCAGGTGGTGATGGGATGGATCCGTTCACTGCACAGGAAGAGGAGAAGCCCAAACAAGAGGTTCCTCAAGTGTCCTCCCCTCAGCCTGCTAGTCCCACAGGTACTTTAGCACAGGACGGACAGAAGTACTGTAGATTTTATTGTACATTTGGATCTCACAGGAGCAATAAGTCTCCTGCATTGACAGTGGTTGGAAAGAAAAAAATATTGTTCCAGCATGAGCCCATGGACACCTGGTAGACTGACTACAAGATAAATTACTGTATTTACACAGTGCAGTAAGACCAAAGGTAGCCTACTGTGGTTAGCATTTATTGTAATACAATGCATTAGTGTCCCAGGGATGGACACAGTGACAAGAACACTTGTACAATGTAATGTAATCTAATACAACAGCGCTGTAACAAATGCCTCTATTACCTTAGTGAAACTTATAATGTTACATTTGATTTAAAAATTGTTTTAAATAAATGTGTGTTTTGGTGTATTTGACAGCATTAAAGTGTGTGAACAAAATAATGAGAACACCTTACAGTGTACAGCAGTGCAGTACAAACAGACAAACTACAAACACAACCAACACCTCTCTGAACCAGTCTTAAGCTTCACAGAGGTTTACCACTATTGTAATGGATTGCATTATAATGTACAGGAAGGAGTCCTTGTTGTTGCATCCACTTGCTGCCTCTTGTCTTATGCAGATGGGTGACAAATGAAAGAAAAAACCTGAATAAATGAATGAAGAAAGAAAATGAATTCATAAGTTTCCATTTCGGGCACGAGGGGTCACTGAATGGCTTAAAAATGATGTGGATCATGGGTTATAGCCTTCTCAGTCACCAGATTTCAACCTAGTTGAGATCTTGGAGCAACATATTAGACAGCGCTCTCCACCACCCTCATCCAAACACTAAATGAGGGGATATATTTTGGAATCCCACCCTTAGAGTCCAGTAGACTTAGCTAACTAAGTCATGTGCACAAGACACTTCATGTTGGGTTTTCTTTTAATTGTCACCCATGCACCATACAACATTATATCGCATCGTATCCCCTCACTAACTATTTTTTAAAATCTTTTTTCTTCTCCTGATGCAGAAGCGGAGCTGTTCGGGGTAAAGTCAGACTCCGACCCGTTTGCTGAAGCAGATTCTAAGTCGGATCCGTTTGGGACCGACCCCCCAGCGAAACCCCAGGTGAATGGACGAGAGTCGGCCAGCCCAGAGATGTTTGACCTGTCTCGGCTAGCACCCCCGCTCAGCGCCCCGCCTACACGTGTGTGTCGGACCCCAGAGGCCTTCCTGGGACCTACGGGGGCCTCGCTGGTCAACTTAGATGCTCTGATACCCTCCAACCCCCCTAGCAAGACGCACAACAACCCCTTCCTCTCAGGTAACAAACACCTACTCAAGAGCTCACATGCTGTACTTGCAGAAACATTATTGTGATATTACTAAAAAGTTTTCCAATTCTGTCTTCTCAGGTCTGAGTGCTCCGTCTCCCACCAACCCCTTCCACTGCGACCAGCCTCGCCTCACCCTCAACCAAATGCGACCATCCTCCACATCCCCGCTGCCCCCCCACATGCTCTCCTACAGCCCATCGCTGCCCCTCCCTCTGCCCCACCAGCCACCCATCCTCCCCTCCTCTCTCACACAACCTCCTGCCGGACTCCTGGACCTTCCCTCCAACCTCCCACAGCCCCTGCTCCCCCTTTCCCCACGACCGGCGCCCCGCACTCAGTCACAGACACAAACACACAGCCACAACCCCTTCCTCTGAGACGCCTGCATCTTTCAAGCTCCGGCCTGCAGACGGAGACAACAGAATGGACTCTTTTTTTTTGGATTAATCTATGCCGACTAGAATGAGACTAGTTTAAATGAGCCTGAACTGGACTGCGGATCCTGGTCTGATGTCATTGTGCACACTTGAAGCGGATCGATCTCGGACTGGATGTATTTGTGTCTGTCTCAAGACACATCAGCTGCTATATAACCTGAACTCTTGAAGAAAAGCTAACACAGACACACACACACACACACACACACACACGCACTCAGGCGCACTTAAGGGTGCACAGACACAAACATGCACACACCACCAAACTAACAGGGTGTATCTCAACAGTCCCTTCGATGCCTTTTCCCCATCAACAGTGACAACTCCAAGCACCCTTTGACCACAGAGACAGAACCGTTCCTTTAGAAGATTGGGATGAAGCCACATGCTTTGATTGTCCACCAAGATTCACAAGGATCCTTACCACTGCTGCTTCACCGACGAAAGCATGAATGCACCCCACCCCCGAGACTCCAAACTATTCTATTCTGCTGAGCACCTGAGATGAGTTCTCCAAATAAACCCTCTTTTTCTGATGAGTTAAATAGTATCTTGAGCTTTATTGGCACAATTGAAAGCCCAAAAGTGTAAGAATCAAGACAGCATTCAGTACTGTTCAAGAACTAATTGACTCAGGTATTCCTTCCCACATATAATGATGGTATATATTTTGCATTGCCATGTTACCTTGCAAACTCAATAGCATCTGGTCCTAAGTTAATTAAGTTATTTGTCCTTTAAGGCAAGTAGCCCCGACAGGATCCAGGTGAATTCAAAACTGGACTAAACCAGCCTAAGCCAGACCTTACCGTCTCAATCTGGACCTAAACTGATCACTGATTGTACCCTATCGGACCCGCGTGCCTGTCTCCACAGCTGACCCACAATGCATTCCCGGCTGGTTGATATTGGCGGCATTGAGGAGGACCTCAGGGAGACCGCTCTGTCCCTCCTCCAATGAGATTCAACCTTAGTGAACGGAAAGGCGTTTGTCTACAGAACAAAACGAGAGCGAGGTCAATGACTTTATTTCAGATGTGAGCATAGAAATGAGGGATGACAAGAAGAGATAAAGGAGGAGTCAAACGAATACAGGTGATAAACTGACGTATCGAGCGGTGGCTCCTCTCCTCTGTTCCTTGTTCGCTTCTGTGTTAGGAACAAAAGAATCGGACAAGACGAGATGTTTGGTCATCACTGCACTGAACCTGGACTTGAATGTGAAACGCCTGCCTATAGATACACACAGGCTTAGTACATATGTATTTAACAGAATGATACCTATAAAGTATTATGAAGTATTATACCAATAAATGAATGGTGTTTGCATTATAATTTCTGAAGTGTTCATATGATTGATTGAAGAGTTATTTGTTCATTCTTTTCATCGGTTACAGATAATTGCTGTGTACACTCACACAGCACGCATTGTCTGCTGTTCAGCAAAAGTTACGTAGTCGCGCTTTAAGGCTTCTGCATGCTTAAAACGAAGTCCTCGTCGGATTGTAAAACACGCAGGTTTTGTCTTTTTGTAAATACATTTTCTGAGGGACATTAGGACACCCATAGTTATCACGTCAACATCTCTGACAGGTTGGGACTGTAAGGGCACCTTTTTTTCTTCGAGCTCACACAGGTTTAATACATTTAAATTGCTGTTCATCAAGAAAGCCACACACATGCACTAACATACCAAACAGGAACCAAGGCAAGAGTTTTGACTGACGCTGTGTGTTGGTGCTGTAGAGAGGACAGAGTCGATATGATCGGTTTTGCTCATTGACCACTAGATGGTAGTATTGACACAATGTACAACTGTTTGTGCACCCTGCAGGTTTTCTTTCCAGCTATTCAGTCGTAAGCGATTATTTTACATCTGGGATCCCAAATGGAGACAATAACATGTCTGTTAGTGAAGCAAACCAGCAGTCAGCACGCTTTAGGTTCCAAGGTTTAGTTTAGGTTGCAATGCAACAGTTGATATCCAGCCGTGTGTGTGTGTGTTTAAATTCAGCCAAACAATACAGCAGCTGATGGTGGGTACATCTCACATTCTCTAAAGAAAGAAAACTGATGAACTCTGCTGTAAAACATCTTTCTAGCAGGTAAGACAAAATACTTGCAGGTACATTAAAGAGAAACCCAGTATCTTGTCAAAAACAAACAAAAAAATTACCTCACACTGTGTTTAGACATTTATCAAATCAGACCATTAAACTAATGTTTGGTCCCTGGGACCACGGAAATATGGCTTTTAGTTTTCTAGATGCCTTGTCAAGGACTAAAGTCTTGCTCAAGGGGAAATTCATTGTGGTTCATTGAAGTTCATTGTGTCGGTTGTGGTGGAGATTTCTTGCACTTGACTGCTTTTGCCATCTTTAGGCCCATGTAGCCATCTTCGGCTGTCAACATACTGTGTGTCTGCGTGTGGTGCTGCACGAGATAAATTAAAACGACCACAAACTCTCACAAAAAGGTCAAATACGCACAATTCCCAAAGCGAAACTAAATGAATCAAGGAAATCCAATCATGCCCATACCTCCACCAGACACACTCACACACTTCCCCTCTCTTTAATGTCTGGCGTTTCTGTCCAAACAAAATCAAGTGCAGTCTGATCACAGATCTAAACAGCTGCAGTCTCGACCTCCAGATACAGTAACGCAGCTCGTGTGCACATTTGAAATGCGACTTCGCCATGTGGTGTTGATTTGGTGAGGGAGGGGAAGTAAACAGGCGGCAGTGACTGATTGTGAGAACAGTTGTGAGAGCGAGTGCAGAATATTTTCTATTGCAAAAGTATATCAGAGGCCATGTGGACCTGCAGTGCAAAGAACCGGACAAACTTCACAGCCACAGCCAGAACAGACTCAGGGGACTCATAACCTCAACCTGAACCTCGAAGATTGAAACTTCAGAGTAATATAATTGTATTTTAGTTAATCATGCACGGCTGTCTGCAACTATCAACCTCTATTAGTCAGAAATGAATATCTGGCCCAGTGCAACATACCAGTGAGGAGAAGTGGGCGGTTTCTGTGGACTCTCACAGTGTTTCAAAGTAACAAACATTTCATAATGCCTTTGTTAGCTATTTCCATAAGAGTACACAAGCATGCAGTCTTTCTCCTAACTGTCCTGTTTAGCAGGTGTGTGTGTGTCGACTGTACAGTCAGGCCAAATCCTCTCTTGATCCCATTTATCATGCACTCAAGCATGAGAGAATAATCCCTGATCTTGGCCCTGGTCTGTCGCCACCCCTGGAGCTGTTGTTCCTGGCCTGCAGTGAGGCATTCGCCCAACTTAAAGGCGCACTCAAAGTGATAAATTAAGCTTAGTCTGATCAAGATGCTGCTGCAATGTGGGAACAATCATTCTGCAGCACAATCTCCCAGCCACATCCTGTCTGAGTGGTGCCCTGATTAAGGAGGATTGTGTGTCTGTGTGGGATAAAATTCAGGACTTCATTAAAAATATCTCGGGACTTTAGCTAGAGGAGAGAGAGTTAATGTGTTTCTAAAGTGGGTAACACAGAAGTTAAGCAGCTTACGCTCCTCCAGGCTTTTGTCTTTTTTTTTTATTGCTTGTGAATCGTTTTATCAGGACACAAACAAAAAAGAACAAATGAGGATTACAGGAGCGGGGTTTGGCCATCTGTACTCTGGAGGTACTGATCTAATGGGTAACAGAGTTTGGATATTTCCCAAATCCAGCACTGATGTTGTTTGATTCCTGACTCAGATCATGACTTCAACTGGTGCATCATCGCTGCTTCAGCTGAGAGCTGTGATGTTTCTTTTTCTCGTTGTTATGGTAACTACGGTCATTTTGAATCTGAATGCATCTTAATCACTCACAATGCCTCACTCATACTTATATGTAGCACCTGGAGCTGATGCATTACTGTACAAAAGACACCATCAAACAGACAGAACCTCCTACCTACTATTGGTTGGAAACAGACCTACACACAGACTAAGTCTCTCTCTCTCTCTCTGTCTCTCTCTCTCTCTCTCTCTCTCTCATATTATTCATTTACTTTCCTTTCTGAAAGAAAAAGAAACGATGGTCAAAAACAATATCTCAGCCCATCCTGTTTTTCTGTCTGCTCACCAAGAAAAACCTCCCATGCTGCAGCTGCCAACGTTAACATAAAAAACACACTGATCTGGTTCCCTATTCAACACCACAGGAAAGCTGGAGAGAGCTGCACTGTTTCATCTGATCAAATATGAGTCAGATGGGCTACATGACGACCACATAACGACAGTGAACTTTAATGATGATTTGTCAGTTTTGAGATGGGAATACTCCACAATGTGCTTGATTTTTTTATTTTGAAATGTCCTGTTGTTATTATATTTAAGATACATCTCTGGAGAGGAAGAGAGAAAAGTGAGAATTTATGTTTAGTTTGATTTAAAACAGCCTTTTGGTCTGCACATGGAAATAAACGAGGCCAGAAAGCTGTTTTATTCACTGTCGGTGACGTCATTACTCCAGATGACTGACGCTGAGTTACAGCGAATCCGGTGTCTGTCCGTGTTTTGCACGAGCCAATGAGCGTCAGGAATTGTTTGTTTGCGGAAGTTGCGAAGCTGTTGCCCACGCTGCAAGCTTGGACAACACGTTTTGCTAAAATTGTTGCTCTGACCGTCGCTAAAATGTACAGAACACCTTTCAAGAGATGTCCTGTGTTGTTCATACAGAGAACAGTTACAAAATGAGTGTTTACTGACATTTCTATTCACGTGTAGCCCGCGCGCGTCACTCCTCGTCACCATCCATTCGGGTTACCTTCATTGCTTTCAGCCATTTCTCGTATTTCACCGGCTAAACCGAGGTCAGAGGTCGGCTGACGGCTGCTTCGTCGCCCGGATAAGTAGCGGACTCTCCCAGTAGAGGGACGGGGGCTCATAGGCTGACATGAACCCACCGAAGCGGCTCCGCACCACAGAAAATGAAGCGGAAACACCGACAGGAGGGCACGAGGAGGAGGAGGGGGGTGCAGTGGATGTGGTGGGTGGCAGACTGACACTGATGTACTGATCCGAAGGAGAATACAGCAGGAGGGCACATGAAGTCTAAAAGTGTGAAATTAAGACTTCTCAGGTGTTCTTGTAAACACTGGCATAGTGTTGATTTTAAATTAAAATAAATTAAATTAGATTCTATTAAATGAACTTCGTGATTTTTCTGTGCGCCCTAATATAAACAGTTTGTCCCACAAATCCCCTATAAGAGGTGTCACTGCAGTTTCACACATTTTCCAAATGAGCTCTTGAACTGATTGTTTACATTATAGTTGATATGGTATTCATGGCTGCTTGTTCATGCATTAATTAGTTTGCACTGACTATGAAATCTCTCTCTGTGTTGCCTGTGCTCAGAGTATTGTCATGCCAATATACAATGCATCCTGTTGGCTGGACGAGTGTGTGCAGGCCATATTACACCAAGACTTCACTGGAGCCATGGAGCTCTCTGTCTTCGACGACGCAAGCACGGTAAGTTTGTATGTTTGCATATTTACACGTGGGAATATGCAATTTGTCTCAGAATATGAGACTTCAGTTGAAGTTCAACTCCTGTGTGTGTGTGTGTGTGTGTGTGTCCTTCAGGATGACTCCAGGAAAGTGGTGGAGAGTTGGAGGGAGAGGCTGGAGGCGAGGGGCATCTCAGTAGTGATCTCCGGCCACAACTCTGCCCAGCCCAGAGGAGGTCAGTAGACTTTGACTCCAGCAGTTCACTTTATATGTGAGGCCAGACAGGCTGAATAGAAGAACAGACAAAGAAAGGAATTGATCAGACATTTTTAGGGAAGTAAATCTCCATAAAATCTGCAAGACTTTGCCTATAATTTGAGCATGAAAGTTAATTCTACACAAAATAACTTACTAGTCCACTTACTAGCTTCTTCCGGAGTTTTCAGCCATACAGTATCTCGCGTTCTTCGGCTTGTCATGGAGCTAGCTCATAACTCCCCAGCCTCTGACACCTTCCCCGTTGATCCTGTGACCAGGTTTGTTCTGTGTTTACTGACAACTGATGTTGTCTGTGTCTAGTACTTTTAAAGCACTCTTTGGTCTGGATCCAGCAAACATTTGTGAGCTTTTGTTCCCATATGTACCTACACCCAACCTCAGATCCTGAAACAAAACTCTGTGAACAATCTAGACTTAAATCTAAAGGAGACTGTGCATTTGCTGTCAGTGCTCCCTCACTCTGAAACAACCTTCCTGTTCAAATTCATCTCAGTACCTTCCTTTAAATTTCTACAAAAAAATGCATTTTTATAAACTTGCAACCCTGCATTAATTGATCCTTCTGTGTCGTGTCACCTTTAACATTTCTTTGTATTGTTTGAATAATTTCTGCTATTTTAATCTTTTTCTTTGTTGTTTTTGTTTTGTCTTCTCTGTGAAGCACTTTGTAACTTTGTTTTTAAAAGTGCTATAAAAAATAAAGGTAATTATTATATTAACTAATCTCTAATAATTGTGTTGGTACTCCGTGTGTTCAGCATAGAGACTGTACATAAAGAGGCCACACTCCCACAGTTGTGGGAAACCATCAGCTGGACACCAGAGAGTTAATAATATCAGTCGCTGGATCAGCAAGATTGTAAAAATGTTTTGTTAATTATTGTTTATAGTTTAGGTTTATGTTCTTCTGATTAATCATGGAACATTAATCTTTGACAAAAAATAAAACAGCATGATGATCACTGTGGTGGACTGCCTGTCTCCTGCATATGGCTGGCATCATGGCCTTTACTGTTGCATCTTTTGGTTTAACATTATGAAAATGACATTGTGTTATTTTTAATGTTGTCACATGTTTAATGATTGAACATGATAACTACTAACACATGGCCAAATGGAAATAGTTAGCAAGCAGAGGCATATGCATAATGCAAGAGCACACACACACGCATAAACAAACATTCACTGTCCTTTTGTCTTTCAGTGGGATATGCAAAGAATAAAGCTACATCTCAGAGCTGTGGACAATACTTGTGCTTTCAGGATGCGGTAAGTTTGTGTGTGTGTGTGTGTGTGCGTGTGTGGTGTATTACTCATGTTGTGGGGACATAAGTCTGTTTACACAGTCACTTTGTGGGGACTCGCCTCCCCATAACATAAATCATTGCATTTTAGTGTGATGACTTGGTTTAAGGTGAGGGTAAGGATTAGGGTTAGGCAAGTAGCGGTTATGGTTAGGGTTAGGGTAAGTCTACAGGGAATGAATGTAAGTCAATGTAATGTCCCCAGAAGTGATGGAAACAAACGTGTGTGTGTGTGTGTCAGACAGAGCATGTTTCATTTCACAATGTCCAGATGTCTTTCATAACACATACAGTAGTGAGTCAAAACTAATTGGATCATATTGGTTTGTCCAAATATACACGCTGTACGTTCACACACAGACCTCAGCAGCTCACTGACTGTTTGACAGACCTGTCAGAACACATGACTAATGAGCCAAGAGCAGCGGCTGATATATGTATGTGTTTTATGTGTGTATGTTCATGTGAATGGCAGCTCTGTCTTTGAAACAGTGCTTTGTAGTTGCTCGTCTGAAGGCTGAATTGTCAAAACTACAAATCAAAGGCCACAACATCTGAATTTGTGATCTCTGTTCAGATTTATTTTTTAACTGTTTGAGTCATACAGTGTTTCTGCTAATAGACCGTTGCCTTCTCAGAAAACAGTCAACTTCTTCTATTTGCATTTGGTTCAATTCTACTGCTCGACACTGTTCATATCCTGGTGAACTCAAGGAAAATTGAATCGAACGCAACTGGATTTTTGGTTTTGTCTGTGAAGACGTTTCACCTCTCATCCAAGAGGCTTCATCAGTTCGTGCTCGTTTAACCAGGCTAGACTGGTCCAACTAGCTGGTGTGGAGATCTGGGTATTTAACCTCTTAGGAGGCGTTCAATTCAATTTTCCTTGAGATAACTATGACCTGGATGAATGAGAATATTCACAGGCATATCCTGGTGAACTTTATGAACTTTTATCTTTATTANTTTGTCCTCACATTACATACACAACATTAACAAAGTTCATGATGGATTCAACATGAATACTGTGTTCACATGCTAGTTTGATTCCTCCTCATATCATCAGTTCATACTCGTTTAACCAGGCTAGACTGGTCCAACTAGCTGGTGTGGAGATCTGGGTATTTAACCTCTTAGGAGGCGTTCAATTCAATTTTCCTTGAGATAACTATGACCTGGATGAATGAGAATATTCACAGGCATATCCTGGTGAACTTTATGAACTTTTATCTTTATTAGCATTTTTCTTCCCACAGACTCCAGTAAAGTCATTTTTTTCACTAACTTTGTATGGTATAAGTTGAAGGGTATTACAATTTTTCATTCATAGATTGATTAGATAGATCAAATTGATATTTTTTGTGCTCCAGGATGACGTTATGTTGCCCCAAAGAGTTCGTCTGCAGTATGAGGCGTCTCTCCTCCACCCAAACTCTGTAAGTTCTCTCTCAAGTATTTGCTTACTCACTTCCTTCCCTCTTTGTCGCACTCTGCCTTCACCCCTCCTTCCCTTCTTTTCTCCACACTTTTCTCCATCCCCTTCCCTTTCTCTCTCTCTCTCTCTCTCTCTGTCTCTCTAACCATCTGACCAATCCCTCCCTGAAAATCAACAGTATTCATGTTGTTTGTGTGAGTGAGCATATGTGTGTGTGTGTGTGTGTGTGCGTGCATGTGCATGGAAGCGCGCGCGCAGTTGGCATGCAGAACAGTGTGAGTATCCGGTGTTGATGCTTTCTGTGGCCTGCCAGGTCAGAGATCAAAGGTCGTGTGTGTGAGGGAAGTGAGGGAGACAGCATGGAGACAGCAGGCTTGCTGCCCTGCACAAACAACCTGCCTCTTTCTGTTATGGCTGTAATATTTTACGATTCTGGATAAAAATGTGGTCCTCTGTTTTGTTTTTCAGTTCTGTATGACCTCTCTCTTCTTTATGTAAGCCCCTCTTTACTTCTGAGATTTGACCTGTACGTGTCAAAAAGGATGCAACTGATATGTTTCAAATACACCTTGGACCAACATTTTGTCATACAGAACATTGCTATATCTAGGGCTTGTGGCGATTATTTTCATTAATGCTTATTCTGCCAGTTCTTTTCTTGATTGATCAATTGTTCGGCCTACAAAGAGTCAGAAAGAGCCCAAGGTGCTGTCTTAAAAATGTCATGTTTTGTCAGGAAAACTGTCCCAAACCTAAATATATTCAGATTACTATCATACAAGACAAAGTAAAGCTGCAAATATTCACATTTGAGAAGCTGGAAGCTGCAAAATGTTGGCACTTTTGCTTGAAAAAAAATGTAAACAATTAATTGATGATCAAAATTGCTGCAAATTAGTTTTCTATCAATCAACTAATTTATTTATCGACTAATTGTTTCAGCTTCATGCAAACATTTAAAAATTTTGAGTCTTTTTAGTTGTCAGACTGTTTAAGCTTAAAATGACCTTTATTCTGAAGGCTTACTACCAGAAGTGATTTTTGCAGCTTTACAGTAACCTATGCAAACAAAACATAGCATTTTTCCAAAATTGCTGCAAATGTTTTCAATGGTTCCTGAAAGGAAAATATTTTTCATGCTCATTTGGTGTTTGTGTCCGTGTGTTTTCATGAAAGCTGATTGGCTGTAAAGTTCAGAGGGTTCCAGAGGGATCTACTGAGCGTTACACTCGCTGGATCAACACAATCACTCAGGATCAGCTCATCACACAGGTAAATACCCCGCAGCTTGGTACAGCACGAGTTTTTGGGCACACATAGTCTGTCTGTGAATGTATGCGTGTCTGTGTGTGTGTGAGAGGTCATGTGCCAGGCAGTAACCAGGTCAGACAGAAACAGGATACGTACCTGCCGTCCGCAGTTTCCACGGAAATGTGGCAGTGGGCTGGACGGAGGACGCAGCATCACTCTCGACCTCTCTGTCCATCTCAGTCCCACCAGAGGAAACAGGTCACGCTGCCAGCTGTCTGCTGCGGGTAGTCCATAGTGGAAACTGTTGGCAGTGGAAAAGTTCATTTTGCAGAAGTACTGCAAGCTTACAGACGGTTTCTGTTTCAACTGATCCTGCAGTGGACGTTTTTATATATGGTGCTTATTGAACTGCACCGCTGTGTGAAAGTTTCTACATATTAACATCATTAAAGTCAACAGTGTAGTTACAGTAAACAAATCCATCTCCAGAATTTAAAAGCTCGCCATCAGCTTCTGCCCTCCGCTAGACTGGATTTCATAAGAACTCGTTTTATGGTCCAAAACAGAAAAACGGCTCCTCCAGAGCAGGTGGAGCTGGAGTTTCCTGCTGTTGCAGATGGTGAAAAGAATGAAGATGGCAAGTTGTGAATGGTCGGGATCCAAGTGTCATCTGCCATGTCTCTCAGCCAAGTCATGGGAAATATTTAAGACTCCATTGTCGCCTACTCAGACCATGTCAAATGACAAAAATAATAGTAAAATGACCCAGCACAAGCCAACCAAAACCAATAGCGTTGTCTCTACACTGGTTGTTGGTTTGCTAACTTGGTACTATAATAATATCTGGTGATTATAATTTTACACATCAGAAAAACCCAGATTGAGTGAAAATCTTTACATACCACATGTACAGCTAATACTTTCTCCGTATTACATTAATCACTAAATGATAAGGGAGCCAGTGATATAACAGTGAAACCGCTGGCAATATCTCTATTTATGTAGAGATGGAAGTCAACTGTTGCTGTCTGAACAAAACACACTGTCACCAAGGATACAAGACAACCTGGACCCACTCTCTCTCTAACACACACACACACACACACACAGTCTGCATAACTCCTTAGCACACATTCCAGGATATTTATGTGATATTAAGTTTCATGGAGCATGAGAATGAGATCATACATTGATTCTGCAGGCTTAAAAACAGCTCCTTTTCCTTCCCCTTCTCTTTCTTCACTTTATCTGCCTTAACTTTGAGTTTCTGGGTAAAGAAACAGAATCTAACTGAGTTAAACCAGAGATTTACTCAGGGTGGTGCTCGTTTAACTTGATCCAGAGGTGGACCGTGAGCGGTCATCTGTAGGACATTAGGCATAGTTATACCAAACCTGCCGTGCCCCACTGACTTCTCACATCCACTCTGTGTCCCCTGCTTTCCCAGAACTCATTCTTATTCCTCTTATTCATGCTTTTGGCCACAGCTTACATCTGTAAAATGTTGCAATAATACAACAGAAGGGAGAGGAGTTGTACGTAGGTGGACAAACACACACACACACACACACACAAAACGCACTAGATTCTGTCCAGCTGTTCGACTGGCTGAATCCAGATGTTTTTCACAATTTTCTTCATTTGTGATGCATTTCAGTTATGCAGTAGTATTCCACTGCAACCAGCAGCAGTCACACACACATGCACAAGCACACACACATATACGCACAGTATGCAAAACACAGTGACGTGGATGGACAAAGAAACAACCTGGAATGACCCCCAGATTCAAAAGGCAACAACACACAGAGAGGAAAGGAGGAACAAGAAGGGGTGGGGGTCTGGAGAGAGGGGTGGGCAGCAGTGGAACGAATGAGTTGGGGGTAAAAAGAGAGAGAGAAATATCGAGGCCGTAATGTGGTCCTGGTGTATTAAAGAGGTTGTGGTTAGAAAGAGAAGGAGAGGCCAAAACAAAGTCATTAGTCAAAGATCACGTGCGAGAGGATGGAAGTGTGTATCCTTCCCCTGCACACTCCAGGAAGCGCACACTTCTGTAGGAGAGCACATGTGGCTGCACTCTAACCTGTTTTGTTTGCAGGATTAGAAGTTAACTTATGCAGAGATCTTCTACATTTGACAGTTTGTTCCTGAAAGCCAAATGGGAAATTTCCCCGAGCCAGCCACCAAATCCTGTTTTAGCTGAAGAAGTTCCTTTATTTTTAAAGTCCAACGGAAATAAAATGCTGTTTCCTGCACCGTGTGTGTGCTAATTACACATCCTGCATCCAACTCTTGCAGGATTTGATTGTGGAAGCCTGAGTGCAGAGTTGTAAACATGTAGAAATACTCACATAAATATAATAAAACTATATTTATACTCACAACATCTGTTGCAACTGTATGGTCTCAGGTGTTCTGGTCATGCTATAGTTTCTCTTTAGTCCTCACTTCTGCAACCTTATCTTAAAGTGTTGCATGTCATATTTTCTGTTCCTCAATGTAATTCTCAAAATTCACTGTACAGTATGTTAGGATGATGTTCATCCCTCCAGTGGAGTTCAGAATCTATGTTAAATAGCGTTGAAGCTATTCTGGAGGCTTATGGTGGCCCAACACTTACCTAACACACTTTATTTTGGCTCTTCCTTTAATTTGTGTATTTTGGTTCAGGTGTGATCTCTTATCTCTCTGGTTAAACTTTGTTTAAAATAGAGCAAGACATGTAAAAATAGGCATGTAACCACGGTTCTTTGAGTAAACATCTCCATGTAGCATCTCAACTAATTCCTCACTGATCTTTTAGGGTTTGACAGCAAAATATACTTAAAAATTGTCCAATCACAGTGACCAGTGTGTCCACTAGTCACAGTATTATATGACTGAGGGGATTTATGGATCGTATATATGTCCAAATGTTGTACTCCGAACTGTTCTTTTGTCTCAGGTGTACACGTCTCATGGGCCCACAGTCATCATGCCAACGTGGTTCTGCTCAAGGACCTGGTTCCTGAAGGTTGGACTGTTTGACGAGGGAGGCAAGGTGAGAGTTCACACCCAAACTGTTCCCAAAGCCGTCCCACTCTGTGTTTGTGTTTCTTTCTTGTTCCCTTACTTTTCCAGCCCAAGCACCAATCTGTCCTTAGTTCTGCTTCGTTTTCTGTCCATGTTTATTTTGATCATCTAAAATGTTAGCCTGGTTCCAGACCTCTGATTCATTGCTCACTCCTCTGATTGTTACATTCATGAAAAATAGCAACAGAAAAATGGCAACAAGCGTGGATGAGATTGCCATTCCACTGATTTAGCATCACACTGTAACAGTGTTCGTCTCACAGCGGACAGTTTACAAAAATCAAAATCTGTATTGTCTTTTTTTTATTCAGTTCGTTCTTTTTTGTCAAAAACTGCTTTCTGACTCCACACCCCCAGATGTTTTCCTTTTTTAAACTCTTAGTCTTCAGCCCCAACCGTTTATCAGATTTCACACAGCTCACTCTGGAGCCACAAAAAGACCTGTAAACACACTTTGATGTGTAAAATTGGTGGACTTCCCCTTTCAGTCAATATATTTATATTGATCAGTGTGAAAAACATGAAGTTAATTGCTCCTGAAGTTGGAAGGACAGATACATCACTTCCTACTGGTCTTTACTGGTTTGGGCAAAACAAAACAAATTATCCCCTCCTCCCAACAAGACATCAGCCAACATGAACACAATGTCGGGCTGAATGAATGAAGTGAAACAAAATGGCAATTCAGTCCGATAATCAGGCTACTAAAATCAACTAAAATTAATTTAAACAACAAAAGTTTGGACTTCACTTCATTATTAAGTCTTTACCTAAACGGACCCACCACCAAATATTAAAGTACTGCCTGAACTCACTCGACTTCCTCCTCTCCAGGGAGTCCCGGAGGACTTGCTCTTCTTCTACCAGAGTCTTCGTCAAGAAGGGGGCGTGGCCAGAGTCGACCAGTGCCTGCTGGTGTACCGTTACCATGAGAAGGCCGCCACACACTCTGTAACAGAGTCAGTCCCACCGTACACCCCCTTCCCCTGCTCAGCTACACACACACACACACACACACACACACACACACACACACACATACTTGGACACAGTGTTGATCCTCCACCTACTCACAGCTGCCCACTGGCATCCCAGATTTTCTCAGGGCTTGACACACACACAGACGCATGTTTTCGCAATCTTGAGATTTTCAGAATATGTGTTTGGAATCCCAGACACTTCCCAGTGCATGAATCAGGAATTTCAACTGGTTTTCTTCTCTCTGTGGAATTTTTCGTATCTCTCAGACGCTGTTGGGAAGGAATCTGATCTAGACGTGAAACATGTTTAAGATGGTGTGTGTGTGTGTGTGTGTGTGTGTGTGTGTGTGTGTGTGTGTCTGAAGGATCTGACACTCCTGCTGTTGCCTGTGCTTCAGCAAGGTCATGTAGTGTCTGTAGGTACGTGTGTGCGTGCCTCAAAAAGTCAAACACACCAAAGCAGAAGGTCTTTCCTGCCTCCCCCCCCCAAACCTCCCTCCTTTTCATCCCCTCTTTCCTGTTATCCCCCCTTCCTTTCCTCCTTCCTTCCTTCCTCCCCTACGTCTGTTCACTGCCCGTATATCTGCCCGTATTGACGTACTCCTTCAACAATCATCCTCCTCTCTGTCTTCATCTATCATCTGTCTATTTTTGGACGCCTATTTCAAGCTTGCCTTGCCTACTTTCCACTCTCCCCCACTTCTTGTCACCCCTTCTCGTCCACAGCCTACCTACTTCCTCTCTTCAGTCAAATGAAACCATCATCTCCTTTCTGTCTCTCTCTCACACACACACACACGTAATTGTAGAGGCTATGTCGGTGAGG
>NTHP01000585.1:233540-258085 GCA_003416845.1 Oplegnathus fasciatus
GTGTGTGTGTGTGTGCGCGTCACTGAAAAGGTGAGACCGTCTGCCAAATGCCAAAGCACATTACATATTTTTGTCAAAATTGAGTTAAGACCAGGATCTTATTTCTTGGCATCAGTTTGACGATAAAAAAATATTATGCCATAGAAATGTATAATTTCTGTAGACACAGCTTATAAAAAGACAAGTAGACAGCTAAAGCAGGAGTGCTAACGTTATATCAAGTAAAAGCCAGCTAGTGAGATAGCCACAGGCTAGCCTTTGCTAAAGCTGTAATTGAAAAATATCCATTTTGAACCAACAGATTAATTTATTATTAATTTAAATATGTAAATATTTAAAGTAGACAGACAATAGCAAACAATCAAACTAGTTCAAATGGACAAGAAACCTCATAGGACACATTTTGTGTGTAGATGCTGTGTTTCTCCTTGAAGACCGTCCAAAAGTGCAGTATCTGGTTATTTTTAGGTCTTATGTTGGTTGTACTGCAGTTGTGAAAGTTCTTAATCAGCTTAAACAGATTTAAAATGAAGTCATTACAATTGTTCTGCTATCCACAGTTAGCCTGTCAGCCTGAAAACTGGTTTTCACAGTTTCACTACTTCTATAGTTGCTGCTCTCTTCAGTATGAAGTTGTCAGTGCTGCAAGCTGAATGACTGATGTTCTTCCCCTTCCTTCAACAACTATCAAGTCAAGCTGCCCTTGAGCAAGGCAGTCAACCATCCACAGATCCAGTGGAGCTGGTGGGTAAATAAAGGTTTCAAAAAAGAGAGGGGAGCATGCTGTGCGCCCGAGTAGTGAGGAAATAAAGGTCAAGAAGATTGAAATCAGAGATGGAGGAATGTGTGTGTGGCTCCGTGAGGAAGTGGTGTGTGGACAGACGGAGCGTTCCCCCTGTCAGGCCGCTTGAGAAGAGCCAGGTGACGGCAGGGGGAGAAGGGGAGCGGGTCAGAGGCTCTGCTGCTCTGTAAATACTTCACATGGTGAAGGAGCACATGGGGTCAAACAGCACATCAGCAGCTCAGACTTCCTCTGCTGTGGTGACAGGATTAGACTCAGGTCAGACTCCCTCTGCAGCCTGCAGATCTTTTTCAAATCCAGGGAATGGGGGGACAGTGGTACAGATGTGATGTGCTTTATGCAGAGAGACAGAGGGGAAGTGTAGAAAGTCACCCTACCTATTGAGTCAGTCAGTAGAGGGACTGGCAGCACACCTGAGCTTATTAATTCCTTCAATCCAAATCTTTTTTTTTTTGGAGTGCCACTCATAGGAACTTGATTTCAGTTTTTGTTTGATAGCAGAATAATGTACACAATGGATGCATTTCTGTTAGTTCAGTTAAACATTATCATTTTGGGTACCCCTTTCGAAAAAGTCCATTTATGAAGGGTTTATTGTAACTAATGGTTTTAATAATGATTAATGAATCATATGCTAATGCTTTATAGCAATATATAAGCATATATATATATATATATATATATATATATATATATATATATATATATATGTACTGTATTTATAAGCCATTAATAAGAACACATTTCTGGTTCCAGGTTGTGACAAATCCCTTTTGCTGGTGTTCATCACTTATTTGACAGTGATGCAGTTATAAATGTTGATAATCCATTAATAAATGCTTAATAAGTAGCCTAATAAGTTTTGGTATGCTTCCTCTGCAGCCCTTGTCCAGAGGGTAAGTGGTCATATGTTCCAGTAAGTTAAAGGGATTTTTCCCAACCTGGTAACCCAAATGTTGTCCTCGTTAAAGGCTCGCAACTGATTTGTAAAGCATTAGCAAATTATTTATTAACCATGAATAAAGTCATTAGTAACAACTTATAAACCCTTTATAAAGGTGGCTTATTAGAAAGTAGTACTTCATTTTACTGTAGTTCAGTTTCTATTTATTCAGTTCAGTTTGAGTGTTTTCCAGTTGTTACTTTCAGTTGGCCTGTAGCACAACATCATCAGTATCAATCAAAACAAGGAAGTGGCTAAATGAATACAATGTGATTTATACTATACAATGTAATTTATATAAAATAAAATGAATGAGTCCTGAGGCTGTGCCGACACAGAGGCTTACTTATAACAGCACTATAGCAGGATTGGAAACTCCCATTTTCACAGAGAGACATAATGGAAGAGGGGAGGGGGTGTGGGGGTGTGTGAGGGAGTCTGTGTTTCGGTATTTCTCGAAATGCGTTACATAGCTCTGGCTGTGTGGGGGAATGTGACGAGTCAGTAATGCTTGCTGTTCAGACTGTTTTCTCACGGGAAAACCGCCCGAGAACCAAACAGGCGTTTAGAGCACACGTGTGACTTTTTGTTGTGTCAAGGCCTTTGTTTTTCCAGGGAGGTCGAATAATGGAATAACACAGGAATGATACAGGGATATGAGTTATACTATTATAATAGGCTACAAAAGATAAAGTCACAAAAGTCAGGTAACGTGGCAAGTGAATAAGCACGTGCCCGAAACATCTTCACATGTTAAAGAGTCCGGCACTGACTGCAGAGGTTCTGCTGAATGTTTGGGGGAGTAGGATGATGTTCCAGACCTGCATGCTACTCTCATTTTCACTGCCATAATATGATCCATCTGTTTATAAAGCCAGCGCGCGCGCACACACACACACACACACACACACACACACAGGCTGTGCTGTTTGTCTCTGGTATTGTAAGCGGACTTATATACAAGGACCTGATAGGCTGAATAGAGATGACCTAAGAAAGATTGGCAAATAGGTATGGACTGGGCTAAAAGGAATAAAAATAAAATCAAATACATGTTTTTTTGACTTGAATACGATTTTTATTTGTGCATGATATTTGTGGGCCATTTTTTCCTTTTTTCTTTCTTTTGTTCTTTGCTCCTGTCCACTAATAACCAGCAGGCTGCACGAGCTCTGGTGGGTGCTCTGTACCAGTTAGCAGGTCCCATTTAATGTGTGTAAAAAGTTTGTAATGAGAGCTCGAGGACTTTCTCTACACACGTCTGTCAGTGTGGGAGTGGTTTGGAGCAAGCGCTCGCGTGTCACTCAAGCGGAGTCAGCTGCTGGCACGCGCCCCCACCGGTGACGTGAAGCGGAGCGCACACAGCAGAAGTTTTTTAAACAGTCTGTTGTCCTGCAGCGCACGCTCACCGCTCCTTTTTTTTTTTACAAACCTCTTGTCAAAATGTTTTCCTGCCTCAGACGCGACCTCTGCCTCGGCTGAACCCGCCATGTAGCCTGCGCGCGCGGAACGGAGCTCTGGGGGATATTTCACTGGATCCTTGCGGTTCGGGAGAAGCGGAGCGCGCGGCTTGCTGCTCTGGTGTTGCGGGATCCGGTGACCACCGGGGCGGACGGGCCACCATGCTCCGGCCGTGGGCTGCGCACTGGATCACAGCTGTGCTCCTGTGTGGGGCGGTGGCACAGTACTCCAGCGACCAGTGTAGCTGGCGAGGAAGGTGAGGATGAAGATGGAGAAAGGATTTCTGATCGTCTCATTTTAGGAGCAGATATAACAACCAATCGATTATAGCTAGCGATTGTACTGTTCCCATAGGCGACGAGGAAAACACACCTAGCACCTACTTCAGGAATGTTAAAGTCATTATTTTCCTAAAGACGTCCATAAGGAAATCTACTCATTTCTGTAAAGTGATCTTGTTCTTTCATGTGCTCTGGACTTTAATCTGTGGATATTAAATGGTGGGAGTCATGAAAGGGACTTCAGTCGTTTGTGTCTTTGAACTGGCTCTGTCAGCCCTACTCGGGCTTTCAGCGGGCTCAAAGGACTAATTAGACGCATGGAAGTTTGATTAAGATTTAATGTAATCCTCAGAAAGGGCACTGGGAGGTCAGAGTAAAATAAGTGACTTTCATATTCTGTTTCTGGCCGCTTTGTGCCATTGCCTGTGGTTACTACTCAGAAATCTGACGTCAGATCTCAGTAATTCATATGAACATCCTTATTAAAATCTTTTTAAGCAATCACTCTTCTCGGAGAGGAAAATGACTCACAAAGCGCCCATAAACCAATTACACGTGGACAGGAGGTGCTTTAATTTGACTTTGAGAGACTATTTTGGCAAAGTTCTCTAAAATATGCTCCCTTTAGGATTTTGGAAATGTACTTATGATCGGAGGAATGTCTCTGCTCCAGTTCCTATCTTAAGTAAATACAGCTATATGGCCCCTTTGATCACTCCTCCCAAGTCCCCAAGTCATAAAAAATGCTCCACACTCTGAGTTGTAAAGTTTCCCGGCCTCCAACTTCTAAGGACTTAATAGCCCAATCAGTTCCTGGTGTTGAGGTAGCTTATGCACATCAAGGACAAGCGGCCACATCCGTCCAAAGTGAAAGATTTGTTGGCAGACAGCTGCAACAGAGTTGCTCTTAATGAATGTTGCAGTATCATTAAATCCCTGCCATATGTTTCTTTAAATTTGTTTCTCTACCATGTCGTTATAGATTTTTATGTGTTCAGGGCACTGTAGTCCTGGAACCAAGTTTCCTTATTGTCGGCTGCTGGTCATTTTGATGATTTAAGGCATTTGAGCTTATCTTTCACTCTGGATTAGAGAGTAAACTACACGCCTAGTATGAAAAATGTGAAAAGAAAACGTTTCTTCTCATCTGCAGTGGTTTGAGCCACGAGTCTCATCGCAGAGATGTGGAGCAGGTCTACCTACGCTGCTCTCAGGGGGCCCTGGAGTGGCTCTACCCCACGGGGGCCATCATTGTCAACCTGCGGCCAAACACAGAGCCCTCATCAGGACACGTGGCAGGTCTCCATGTGTGCATCAAACCCCGCACTTACTCCCAGGTAGAGTAACAGCAGCCTCAGTGTATCTAGAGTCACAGTAAAGGCCAGAGTTGTGTTCATTCGCAGGCTTAGCTCTCAGAATATGATCACTGCAGTATGATGTATCAGATGGATGGAGCTTATATGTGTCCTCCTGGGCCTCCGTGTTCAGGGCTCTCATGTGTACCTGGAGCATGCCGGGGATCTGGCGCTGCTGCTGGCAGAGGAGGACCAAGCTCAGGGCACAGTGCACTGTTTCAGCCTGGCAGAGGGAGCTCTCTTCGTGGAGGCTGTCCCTCAGACAGACATCAGCCGGAGGATCACAGCTTTCCAGTACGAGCTGGTGCCCAGTCGGGGGCCCGGGGCACACATGTACCCATACCTGCAGCCTGGTTTAGGTAAGAGAGTGCATGCACACATTCTTCAGTATGTAGGATACAGAGGTGCAGCCTCACTTGTATTGAGCTCTTGTGTTGTGTAGTTTCCATTAATGAGCGTTGAGACTTGCGCCACCAGAAAAAAGTAATTTTCTGCCGAGTTTTGTCTTGTGATGTTCAGTGTGATGCTGAATGTTTTTAAAAGTTCAAATCACAGTACTCAGTTTCACTGGTCACGTACAAGTTCACAACATACAGTATAATTCAAATTTCAATTTGCTCCATGCACAACTCTCAGGCCACACACTGTAGAATCACGATGGTGGCTTTGCTTGTTGTTTATCGTACTGATGGCCATGTTTCAAACCCCACCACAGGTTTTGATTTCGCAAGTTTTTTGATCTTTGCATCATAATGAAGCTTTGAGCAGGAACTGTTTTGAAAATGTATCCAGTTTCTAAATCCAGTTTTCGAAATTCAATGCATTCACTATCTGTTGTTAGAAAATCATATCTAGAAGGTAAATTATACTACATGTATCTGACAGCTTTAGTTACTTTTACTTTTCAGATTAAGATTTCACAAAACATACGATCAGTTTATTAGATATGATGCACTGTTAAAGTACCCAACAGTATATGAAGTAGTTATAATGAGCTCCACTTTTACCAACTACAACATAATACATCAATAATAATTATCCAGTGGTATATTAATATTAACATAAATAGGGGTCATTCTGCACAATGAGTGTTTACTTTGAGTACATTTTGTTGCTAATACTTTTATGCTTTTACTTGAATAACATTTTGAATGCAGGACTTGTACTTGTTATGGAGTATTTTTAGAGTGTGATATTGCTACTTTTATTTAAGTTAATCATTTTAATACTCCTTAAACACACCAACAAGCAAATGTCTCCAAAACGGCTCCTGCTTGCTACTTCATCATCACCATATGAACTGAAAAGACTGGAGAAAAGTCTAAATATTCACAGCAATAGATTAACTGTCTCAACTGTCCTCATACGTGACACAGGCCGTCTTCTCACTGACATAAAGTGAAGGTGACGATAGGCCACGTTGCTGCTTCACCCCTGTTTCTTCATCTCATCTACACGCTGCCCCTCTCTGACACCCTCTCCTCCCCCACTTCCTTGCTCCCGCACTCCCTTGTCTCAGCTAGACTTATGAAAACAAGCAGGCCAATCAAAAGGTCACATTAGGGTCAAGCACAAGGGTCAGCCAATCGTCTCTCGACTGTCAATCAAGAACAGATCCTTCCCCCCCCACCCACCGCCCTGAAAGCAGGGAATTTTGGGTAGCCCACCCGTATGAGTAAAGCGGTCTGGTAGAGGGGAGGGACGGCGGGCGGAGAGGAAGGCTGGACTGCTCTCCTAATGAGACAGAAGAAAGCCTGCCTGTGTGTGTGTCTGGGTGTTTTATAGCTGTTTTTATAGCTGACAGGGTCAAGGGGTAATTCTGTGATTACGTCTCCTCCCTCACCTGCTGTTCTCATTCACTTACTCTCTTGATTTCTCTTTGGTCTCAGAAACACCCGCCGCTACAGAGAAAAAGAGAGAACAGGAAGCGGACTAAGCGTGAAACTCACACGATGATGCAAAAGCTAATGAGGAAAGACAGTGAATTGTCAAAATGTTCTTTCTTATGTATTCAGTGTTTAATGTTTTCTTTTATCATGTTTTTCATTTTAGTCACCTGTAAACCATGTTCAGATGAAGAAGTCCTCATGGCTGTGTGTACCAGTGACTTTGGTAAATACACACAAACGCCCACACACACACATTAAAGGAATGGTTCGACATTTTGGGAAATACGCTTATTCCTTTTCTTGCTGAGAGTTATATGAGAAGATTGATACCACTCACATGTCTGTATGCTAAATATGAAGCTACAGCCAGAAGCCGGTTAGCTTAGCTTAGCATAAAGACTGAAAACAGAAGGAAACAGCTAGCCTGGCTCTGTCCAAAGGAAACAAAACCTGCCTACCTGCAACTCTAAAGCTCAATAATTAACATGTTATATCTCATTTGTGTAATCTCTGCCAGACTGTGTCTTGGCCAGGACCAGTTGCCAGACAACCAGCAGAGACTTCTTTATGCTAAGCTAACAGCTACATATTTACCGTACAGAAAAGACAGTGGTATCTTCTCATCTAACTCTTGACAAGGAAGCAAATAAGTGTATTTCCCAAAAAATCTGTTCCTTGGAAGTGAAACTATGTGACTTTTACTGAACAGTGTCCGTGGGGGCCACAAGTGGCACTCACAGGATAATGGCACATTGAATTTCCCAACATTTCCCAAGATCCTCTTGAGTCCGTTTCTTTAAAGACATCATCATCATCATGGGATCTGAATGAGCTAAAACGTAGTGTAACAGTGACACAAGTGGAGTTTGAAAGTCAGCAAAATGACTCAGTTACACAACAGTTTCTGCCTTAAGTTAGCTAACATTAGCCACCATTAGCTACTGGTCATACCAGACCAAGTAAGACTGTAGCAGCAAAACCCTTGAGTGTATTGAACTGAGTAAGGGTATGTTTCATTCCTTGTTAATTAAATGTTTTATTTGTAACAGAAAGATTGTGCTATGTCCGTTTTCAACAGCTATGTAGTCCCGCTTTAATTCACACACTTTCACTTTAGATATCCTTGATTGATTGATTTAACCTCCTTCTCTTTATCTCTCCTGTTCCTGTCTCTGTAGCTGGCAGTGGCATCTTTCGAGGTGTGGCATCAGGTACTAACGACCACTCCCCTGTTGCGGTGACTCTGAGTCGGCTGTTTCGTCAGAAGAGCAGGGTGTTCGCTTGGGGTGGAGCCAGAGGGCGGGGCTGGGGTGGACATATCAATGTTCCCGCACAGTGCCGTGTGCATCCCGGAGGGGATGAGTACCTTTTGACTGGCTCCGTTCATTTTGGCGAAGCCTGGCTCGGCTGCGCACCTCGCTACAAGGACTTCCTGAAGCTGTACATCGGAGCACAGAAAGAGGGAACAAACCCCTGTCAAATAGACACAGACTGAGAGATGATCTTCATGGTTCTGGCTAAAACAGGGTGGAGGGCTTCTCAAAAAAGAGATAAGCAGAGTCACGGACCCCTGGCCTTCATTAAAGGCTACTGCTGCAGGCTCTTCTCAGTGCTGTGCAACTTTTTGTTGCAGAAAAGACAGTTTAAACATTTTAGTAGCCAATGTTCTGCCTAAACTAAAATGTCCCCATTTGACTGTACCTGTACGCTGTGTGTGTAAATGTGTTTGTGCGTGAGTGCGACAGCGAATGACTGAATGATGAGCTTAAATTAATTTTGTGCCTAAAGTGTTTAATCTCATGACGACACTGCTTGTGTGATCATTCTTGAAATGAAAGTTTGCTTTGTAAAAAGCTTTCTGTAAAAAATTAGGAGTCTTCTGACAGAAGTGTACAGTATGCAGCTCTGTGAGTCTTTATGTACTAAGTGTGTGTGTGTGTGTGTTTTGCTAATGATTTCAAAGGGTCTATATATTTACAGAAAATAAAAAGCCATCCTTCAGCTTGTCTTTCTGTTTAATTCATTAAAGGTATACATTTGATCTGTCCAGTTCTCTGGTTGTGAGTGAGCCAGTATGAGCTGTGTGTCCTGATATAGGGACGCTGCCTTATATTTTCTTAACAAACCCGTCCCTGTGTGTCACATACTGTATGGGCACTGAGGCTCAGTGTGGTTGACGTGCAGATAATTGAAAACAAATGGCGAAAGTGAAGTTAATAGTAGGACCAAAAAATGAAAGAGCAAAAGTTGCCAGCCTCTCCGTTGACCCACATGGATGCACACAAAGAGATATTGTCCACCTAACTACCCAGAAGAAAAAACCATTATGAGTGTTTAGTGACCGTTAGCTGGCAGGAGAGCAGCAGTGCGTCAGCGCTGGCGTAACTACCCCTGTGGAGCTTTGACGAGCCACTGTTCTGGTTGGCATCCTTTTTGCCTGTGTGTGAGTGTGTGTGTTCACGCATTCACAGCTGAGAGAGAGAGAGAGAGAAAAGCAAGAGAAGCAATTATATTTTCCAACAGAGCCAACCAGGTCCAGTTCAATAGCTAATGTGCTAATGTTTTTTCCCTTTGAGTTTCATGAAAGCAGACTCATGTGGCCTGAATCATCACACAAGCTTAAACCAGAGAGAGGCTTTTACAGCTGCAGATATTGCAATTTCAGTGTCACACGTACACCTATGTGAATGTAATTGGATGGCACTGGTCAGCCGGTGCCCAAGCAGCTGATGCATGAGCCACTGATGGTGAAGCATGAATGAAGCAGCTGATTTAGTGCTCCACCTGAGCTGAATCAATGTTTCATACATTAATGTCAGGACAAAAAGGTGTTGTCAACTCAGTGCTACAAAGTAGGTGCCCCCCTAAACAGGACAGCCTGTAGAGCACGCAGCTGAAGTTACAGGAAATGCATAGTAAACTTTAAGTAGGAGTTCAGTGATGTAGCCGGATACTAGCAGAAACTTGCCCGTCAAAATGAAAAGTGCTGTCAGATGAACAGATGGTTGAGTCTGTTAGAACTTGATGGGTGGAGAGCTGAAAGAAGAGGCGGATGTGTGAATGACCTTAGAGGGGTGTATGTGCACCTCTCCCTGTCAGCAGTGGTGTGTGTGTGTGATGCTTTCCCTCTTTCCTCAGGAAGAGCAAGAATGGATGGAATGTCCCCTCCCACACACACACACACACACACACACACACACACACACACCTCCATCTGCAGAGACAAACCATGTGTGCTGTACTGCAGAATAAAATCAACCGTTCCTTATTCCTGACATGCGTAATTTTTAGCGTGCAGGTGTTCTGAAACTGGTGTTGTCTTTGACTTAAGTCTGCAGTAATGCCACCACTAGAGCACAGAGAGTGAGAGAAACACACCGCGTGGCTGCAAACACAATGTCAAGCACTTGCAAACACCCGAAAGGGGCAATCCACTAATTTAGTATTGCACTTCCATAAAGTTGAGAGACAGATTAAATAAAGAATGGTCAAAATCGAAGCAGCAGAGGCATATCCTATCCATATCCAGAGATATCCTGACTTTTAAGGCGTGTCCAGACAGAAAGCGAAGCGAGTATGGACAGTCCCGAGTATTGGTCGAGATCCAAAACCACTGAATCCTACACTACCCATAATGCAACTAATTTGTGTATTTTGTCAGACCCACCCAACATCTTTCAAACTCCATGCCTCCAGTTTGTAACACAGACTCTCTGTAAAGACATTTATAGCTGTAGATGTAGTCGTCAGTTTGGTGAAGTAAAAAGATTTTTTCTAATGCGGATAAAGCTTCACATGAGTACGTGAGAAAGAGAAGGCAAGAGAGTGCGACGTAGAGGGAGACATTAACACATAGCTCGAAGGTTTAAGATAGACCCTAAGGACTTGAGAGGGTCACCTATATATAACAGTTCCTCCCTCATACACACCCAGGGTTACATGTGTATGTGTGTGTGTTTGTCTTGGGTTGTAGTCTGAGACGACCATAACACACGCGTCCTGCGCACTGCCGACATGCAAACAGGCCACACTGCAGAAACCCAACCCACTGTAGCAACACCCAAAACCCCTTGGCAACCCAACCTGGCAACAGCTCAGCTCGACTTGGCATCCTCGCTAATTCGGGACACACTTATCCCTCTGCACAGGGGTCTTAATGTCAACCTTTCGGTGTGAGAGCGCGTGAGATATGGAAACAGTTTGTGCTGCAGTATGCGAGAGGCACAGCTGAGTGGTCAGCTGGAGTCGAGGGAATGGCTGAGCTCAGGGAAAATAGACGCATGCTTTCACCCACATATACCACCACTGGCATTTTATAATGCACTGGCCAGGGTGGGGTCAGTAGTTTTAAACGGTGGCACAATATTTTAGGTTGTAAGTATTTCTGGTTTCTACAGGGGGTCCAGGGTAAAAAAAAAGTATGACATTTGATGAAGCTGTCTTCAGAGAGTCTGATGCACTCAGTGAAGTTCACAAATAAACTTAAAAATAAACAGAAATAGAGATTTTTAACTGCAGATCTTGCTTCCATTTTAGTGTATTCCTTAAAAACGTTTTTAAAAATGACTTGCTATATAGTAAATGGAGTAACACAAGTACTATAAAAAGTCACTGGCTGCATGCTATGAAAGATTAAGGAGAGTGTGAATGAAAAGTATGAACAAAATTCCTTTTGTGTCCTGCTTGGGTGTTAAAGGGGAACTCTGCTGATTTTATACATGAAGATCAGGTTACTCATCACGAAAACTCCTACTCAACCTGTAGAAACAGCTGTCTTGCTGTATGTGGCTCTGGAGCTTTGTTTCAGTCTGAGAAAAAAAACCCTGATGATGTCATGGTGATGTCATCAGGATTATCTCGGCTTGAGCTTGAAGAAATTTATAGCAGAAAGTCTGTGTTACTAAATGGGGGTGTGTGGAGTTTGAAAGACGTTGGCATTCAGCAAGAAGAAAGGGTGTACTGAAAGATGCTATTGGTTGCATTATGGGAAATGTAGGATCTAGCGTTTCTGGAGCTTGACTCATACTAGGGACTAAAAGTGAGAATATCTCTGCCTTCTTTTTAATCTGTCTCTCGACAGTCACATAACTAAATCGCTGGATTGCCCCTTTATTATAGTTTCAGCTTCCTCTAAAAATGAAAAGAGGTTAAATCAATTAAATGTAGACACATTAGTAAATTAAATTACATTTTAAAAAATGCTTTAGCGAACCCCTTTAATATGAATTCATATGGATAAATACATTGATTTTAAAGGGATTTAAAATTGATTTATTCATTTCTTTAAGGAAAATATGAAACAGGAAGGATTTGACAGAAAATATGTTACTTTTTAATCAATAGTTTTGTTGATTGTATCATTATTAAAATTCAATTCATCATTTTAGACCTTGTATTATTTCTGACACTTAAAGTTAACTGAAAAAGATGATAATTATTCTGTTGTCAGTTTTCCCACTTTACCACATTATGATGAATATTAGATGAGGAGTTCATTTCCTGCCCTGTTGCATTCAGGTACCATGTGCCTTGTCAGTGCATTAAGATATAAGGTTGGATAGAGTGCCCCCTTGTGGCGGTAATGTGAACATTTGAGGGTTAAACTTTCACCCACTATGAACTAAAGGAACTGTTTGTACTTCAAAGCTTACGAGGAAGCATAAACTGAATTGATGGAAATATTCCACCTGATTCGAGTCAAGGTGAGTTTGTTTTCTTTGTACCCCTCCATCAGATAAACCACATATTCTTCTTCTTTTGCTGATTTAGAGCAATTATATAAACAAGTCAGTCAATCAGTTTTCATGAGACAGGAAATTTACATGTCGTGATAAGACGTAACTTTGTGATGGTTTAAGGCTGGTAAAACATTTGGTGGTCTAAATGAGGAAGTGAGAGGGTTTAGCATGAGGGTGTAGTGTTTTAATATTAGGCACACTTTTTCATATCCCTATCCTTGCAAAGTAACAGTTTCTGTTTCTTTGAAACAATATCAGGATGTGGAGTCTGCTGTTCAGCCTGTGCAGTAAGTTTCTTAGATTAAATGAGTAAATATATCTGATTTTGTGCAAATACAATATGGCAGAATACTACATCTTGCTATTGGTCTTGATAATTTCAATATACGGCATTATACACCATTTCCAGGTGGGTTTTTTTGTTACATTTCATGTTGTCTTTTCTTTACAGTTGCTCTGAGCTGTGTGACGAGTGCAGCAGGGTTGATCCATGTGTCTGGATATGAAGGGAGAGAAGTTAACATTTCTTGTCCCTATGGACAGGGATATGAATCTTATGAGAAGTACCTGTGCAGGAATGACTGTGGCAGTGATGATGTTCTTATCAAGACGACAGAAACAAAGAAGAACAGATACTCGATCCAAGATGACAAACAGAAGCGAGTCTTCACGTCCACCATCTCTGGTCTGAGTCAAACGGATGCTGGGAAGTACTGGTGTGGGGTGACCCGGACTGGAAAGGATATCTACACTGAAGTAAAGCTGGTAGTAAGACAAGGTAAGTAAATAAATAAATAAACAAAAATACCTCAGTGCCACATTTTCAAGCATACTTATCTAGACCTTGTTGTCTGATTGCTATGGGTACCCATAATGTATTATGTGTATAAGGCCATAGAACATTAAACAGTTAGGCTCATTTACAGTGGTGGAATGTAACAAAGTACATTTACTCAAGTACTGTACAAAAGTACAGTTTTGAAGTACCTATATACTTGTGTATTTTCATTTTCTGCTGCTACTTCTACTTAACTACATTTCAGAGGCAAATATTGCACTTCTGACTCCACTACATTTATCTGACAGATATAGTTACTTTGCAGATTCATTTTTACAAAACATATGATCACCCTATTGATGCAATGTTTTAGATTAAACTTTCCAGTAAGTCAAATAGTTTTAAAAAATAGCTCCACAGTGACCAACTATTATGCTGCTTACACGGAAAATGAATCAGTAGCAACAATCCTGCAGTAATACAACTGAGAGGAGTCCTTCTGCCGTCTGAACACTTTTACTTTTGATGCTTTGATGTACGTTACATAAGTCAAAAATTTTAATCTAGTGTTTCTACATTGTGCTACTGCTTCTTTTACTCAAGTAAATAATCTGGATATCTGTGCATGTGACAGTCTCTGATGTTTTTTACTGACAGACACCTGCTGTGATCATTCCACCAAAATCCAAAGTTATGAGGAAGATTCAGTGTCCTTCAGTTGTCTGTATGAGTCTGACGACCAGAACAACCTGAAGTACATCTGCAGAGGAAACCAGACCTCCACATGTCTGCAGCAGGCAGTAATCACCTCTGACAACACACAAAACGGACAGTTCAGACTTGCTGATGACAAGGTGTCGAGGAAATTCACAGTGACCATCACCAGTTTGACCCAAAAGGATTCTGGGTCGTACCTTTGTGGTGTCCATAGAAACAGCGGCCTGGATGTTTTCTCTGCTGTTGAACTAGGAGTCAAAGGTGAGAGGTCATAATTCTACTTCATCATATTGAAGTGAACCATTACTTTTCACAGAATGCAAATCAGCCAGAAAACAGATAGATATTGAGAAAAAAACATGACTAAAGGTTTTTGAAACAAAGCTCTGATTTTACACTTGTATCATTTGTCAAAACACATTAAATATTTGAAGGAAATTCGAACCGTGCACATCCATTTCTAATCTGACCTGAATACAGGCTGCAGTGTTATTAGATTCTTCAGGCATTTTGCTCAAACTTTCTTCTATTTAACAGAGTGGTGCTGTGTGAAGTCAAACAAACTGAGCAGCATTGTGGGACGTCCAGTAACTATGCAGTGTCCCTACCCACCACAACACAGGAATAACAGGAAGTTCCTCTGTAAAGGAGACCACCGCAACATCTGTACAGACATGGTGACAAGTCAAAGCAGGTTCACACTGCAAGATGATGTCTCTTTAAGCTCTTTCTTGGTGATAATCACAGAGCTGAAAGCAGAGGATGCTGGGACATACTGGTGTGGTTCAGACTCACAGTGGAGTGCTGCAAACTACACCAAGATTCAACTGTCAGCAGGTAAGAGGATGAAAAGAGCAACAGACGAAGAATACAGCTCAATATATGACAGTAAAAATTAATGTAGCTGCAAGTTATATCCAGGTCCGTGATTTGTAGAGTATGTAGTTTGCAAGTGTAATGTTTACATTGTTCACCATTATAGTTTAGCATGTTGGCATACTAACATTCACCAATTAGCACTAAACATATAGTAAGCTGAAGGAATGCAGTTTGTTTTGCAGGTATTTGGTCATAAAACAAAGGACTGGTTATTACAGTTATTACATTTTACTGTATCCTGAGGGGAACATCAGTGTCTGAACAAAATTGAATAGTAATCCACCCAACAGCTGTTGAGACATTTCACAAAAAAATAACCTCAAAGTGGGATTAGAGGAAAATTCAGGGAAATCAGCAAAATCATTAGGATTCATTATCTGGGGACCATGAATATCTGTACAAAATTTTGTGGTAATCGTTGTAGATTTTGAGATATTTCACTGAATAAGTGACATTTTTGACCAGTTGGTGCTGCTAGATAAAAAGGTCGGGGGATCACCAAAATAATTAGAATTCATTCTCTGGGGACCATGTATGTCTGTACCAAATTCATGGCAATCCATCCTATAGTTGTTGAGATATTTCAGTCTGGACCAAGTTGGTGGACTGAGCAAGGAACCAACAAACATTGCTGTCCCCAGAGCCTCGCTGCTAGCTTGGCTAGAAGTCAGAATATTTAATGTGTGCTAAGTGTCCCTGACAGTCTCTTCACAGCAGACCGGCACTGTGACCTCTACCAACACTGTGGTGCAACCCGTCGGATCACAATCAACGCCAATCCCTGGCGAACATATCTTGGGTACGTGTGTGTGTGTGCGCGTTGTGGTGAACCAACAGTTAAAACACACTGATCATTCATGAAAAGGGAACATGAAAACACAAAGTGTTGCGAGGCCACACGTCCGATATTTGGTGTTACTTCTGCTGTTTTGTCTTTGAGATTGTGATAAGAGATTTGTAGTCTGCTGATGTGTGTTCTCAGGAAGTGTGTATTTTGTCTGTTCTGTTTTTTTGCTCAGATGCAGCCCTCTTTCACTCTGTGGTTTTCGTTGTGCCCGCTGTGCTGCTCATACTGACATTTGCCCTGGTCATAGTTTATAAATACAAATGTCACAAAGTGCGAGGTATTACAGAACACATGCATGCACAGAGCCATGCACACATACACACAGGATTTTTATACATACACATGCATACAACCACATATGCACACAAACAAATTGTGTGACAATTTCTTATGCTGTGTGTTTCCAGGAGCTGAAGTCAACATGGACAGAAATAAAACCAAGACAGCAAAAGCTGAGGAAGTGATGAGTGCTGCAGATGTAAGAAAACGAAAGTCCAAAGCCTTGCTAGTGGGCGAAAGAGGCTGCAATGTTCATCACAATCCACATCACAAACGTGTGGGACAGAACAACTTACTGATGATTTTACTATTAATGGGGCTGAGCGTGTAAAGTTTGTTTTTAGGGTGGCATTACTGGAAGGGAGTGGGATCACCAAAAGGGTTTACACCCTTGAAACCAGCAAATTTCACTGCAGTCTGCCTATTATAATATATTGTGTACTATTTAGACATAATTGGCTTAGTGGGGGTGGTTGAGAAAAGCACAGGATGTAAAGTTGAAGGTGTTCGTCCTCTTGGGAGCATGGATGTGCTCAGAGAATTTGAGGATATGCCCATTAGATTTTGATATTTCCAGCAAATGGACATTTTGGCCTGATGATGGCGTTAGAGGAAAGGTCAGGAGGTCACCAAAACATGACAATTCTTTCCCTGGTTGTCATGAATATCTACAGGAGAATTCATGGCAGTTTTTCATTAAAAAACACTTTTAGCCATGCTAGCAGTGTGGCTGTAGGGATGGCGATGTCGGTGTTCAGTCGGCCCACTGCTTTGGTCCAGGCTGAAATATCTCAACAACTATTGGATGGATTGCCATGAAATTTTGTACAGACATTCGTGGTCTCAGGAGGATGAATCCTAACAACTTTGGTGATCATCTGACTTTTCATCTAGTGCCATCATCAGGTCAAAATTTCAATTTGTCCAATACTTAAGTTTATGACCAAATACCTGCAAAACTAATGCCTCAGCTTTACCTTATGTTTCGTGATAATTTGTGAATGTTATCATGCTAGACGCTAAACTAAGATTGTGAATATGGTAAACCTTAAACCTACTAAAGCATGTTACTATTGTCAATGTGACTATGTTAGCATGCTGACGTTAGCATTTAGCTCAAAGCACCACAAATTGCCTAAATAGCCTCACAGAGCTGCTAGCACGAGTGTAGATTCTTACCCTTGTTACCAGCGGTGTTAGATGAAAGGTCGCAGGATCACCAAAATTATTATCAATCATTTCCTTGGCCAATGAATACTTCGCAGCAATCTGACCCAAGAATGGAAAGATGTTTTGCTCCGGACCAAAGTACTGAGCGAACTGATTCTTACGCCATTTTTAGGCTCTGTTGAATGTAGTTTTTAATTATCACTGATAAGCGGATTCTGAAAGATGTGCATAATAACATGAATTCTCATCTGTGTGACGTCGCCCTCTTATCTGTTTATTCTTGTTGATTCTTTTTTAGATTTATGAAAATCAAGACGTTGTAGTGCGCTCAAAGCATAGGACCTCCACACCACAGAGCACCTGTGGCCCCTATGATGATGCAGGTGAAGACCAACAAGAGTCTGACTACCAGAACTTCAGCACAACGGAAGATATCTACTGCAATCAAATTTACATTAAAGCCAAGAGATGAACGGCATGCCCATCTGTGATTTGTACCTAAATGATCCTGTTTGTCTTGTCCCAATTAACAGCTGACCAAAACATATTCACGTACCACTTTGCTTTATCATTACCATCAGATATATTTAACACTTGTATTTATTGCTTTAACACGTTTGTTTTTACCTTTGCACTCATTATGATTGCCTATCGTCAATATAACAAATTGTTTAACATACCTGTGCTCCTTGTAAGAAATTGTGGATAACCATTTCATCTAAATACCCTAAATGTAAGCTATTATAATGTATATATCTGCATCTTTAATAAAAGTGAGTAAATAAACAAAAAAGAAAAGTCTTTACAGACCATGGTCTTTATTGAAACAACTCATCTGTATTGTTTTTTGCACTATATAAATGGGATATAAAAACGATATCGCCACATTGTCAGTGACTGTCAGTTCCAGGTATTTGATGAACAAAAATCAAGTGGTAGAAAGTGACTTGCTATGTTTACTGAAGTACTGTAGTCAAGCACAATTTCAATGTACTTATACTTCCACTCCACTACATTTATTTGAGAGATGTGGTCACTAGTTACTTTTCAAATTAAGATTTTACATCTAAAAAAAAACATATTGTTAGAATTAAGCCAGTGGTTCCCAACCTTTCTGGCTTGTGACCCCCTTACCAACAAGCAGTGTCTAGTTGGGGCCCATTGTCACATTTCGAATGTCTATGAGTTGTTAACAATTCCATCAAAAATACCTTTCCCCTGTAATATTTTCAGATGATTTTATTTAAATAACTATTCAAGGCACAAAGAGGTCAAAATATTTCATATTCCCCCCCAAAAAAGCAAAGATTAGAGAAAACTCAAAACATGAATACAAATTTGGGTATCAGAACTTTGTTTTTTCTTCTTTCCTCTCCCATTAATCATCGCACGGCCCCCCAGATTTAGCTTGTGACCCTCAGGAACCACTGAACTAAAGTACCTAAAAAGTATACAAAGTAGTTTATCAGAATCAGCTTTATTGGTCAAGTATGTGTGCACATGCAAGGAATTTGAGTCCGGTTTTTCATTGCTCTCAATGTACATGCACAGAAATAGACATACCTACAGCTTAAAATGAGGACAACAAGCTCGACAAGGTAAACATAAACATTAAACCACTATGTACAGATATAAATATATATAAAAAAGTGAGCCCCACCTTTACCAGCTACGACAGTAAAATGCTGCTTACACACTGATGCAATTAAAAATCTACTAACACATATAACAATAGATAAGTTACATTCTGCAGAATTAGTACTTTTGCTTTTGATACTTTGGGTATATTTTGCTGACAATAAATTAACATCTACATTTATTTGTTTGGCAGATGCTTTTGTCGAAAGTGACGTACAAATGAGACACAATCCAGCCAAAGCAGAGGGATTTTCTGGCTGGCAGTGAAGGTAGGACTAATCGTCTTACATTTGCAGATCGTAGTAATAAGTAGGATTTTGAATGCAAAACTTGTAATGACTGTTAGACTGTTGTATTGAATGTGACTACTTCTTCCACCACTGAACATGAATAAGTGTTTCGTCTTATCTTATTACACCAGAGCATGACGATATGCTCCAGAGAGAAACCACACACACTCACACACTCACACACACACACACTGGGTCCTGCATGGTGGCTGAGCTGGGGTGGTGCTGTGTATCTGGGCTCATGTTACTGTCGTCCGCTGTGGTCATCAGAGTTGTAGGCCTGGTACTTATCAGACCAGTCCAACTCTAACATCTGCTTGGCCTCTCTGTTCATCCTGACACACACAAAGACACACAAAGGATGATAATTCAGTTCTCTGAAGAAAGAGCTTCAAACTAAAGAGGACATTTTAGAAGTGGGTTTGCTTGGCCAGCAGCTTAACTTCCAGTAAACAGGGTTTGACACTCACTCGATCTGACTGACAACCTGAGCTGTAGTTGTCTTCAGAAGAGCCTGGACGCTCCTGATCAAGTCCACTTCCTCCCAAACACACAGTCACACTTCTGGTTAGTGTGTGTGACACTGAGCCCTCTGCTGGTGCTGTTTCACTGTTACACTAAATACACTATCAGACACTTGATCCTGCAGATGGAAGAATCAATAGGCAATATTCTCTAAATATACTCTAAAGATGAGACAGAGGATGCAGCACACCACATAATAATGTATCGGCATACAGTATTAGTAAGTACAAATGCAAATTGTTATTTAGAGGACCAATTACTAGTAGTTGTCTGTCTGACTTTCTGTGCCAATAAGACACTGACTCACACAAACTGCTCTTATTTTGAGAGAAATGTTTGCACAATGGGAAAATTGTAAAATATATAAATCATATATTTTTTTAAAAATAACATAATTTGTTTATTTAAAGCTGAATAACACATCCCACACTTTAAGGATTAAATTGGATTAAGCACTGAAGAACATCTATAATTATTCCGGGGTCACACTTTCCCACTACTTCTTGACAGTATCGACATATTGTTCAGAGGAATCTCAGCTAAATGCTCTTTATGAATAAATGTGTCATGGTCCACACAGCTGCTGTAAATATCTGATGCTGTTAACAAATTAAAGAATTTGATTTCAGAAATAGAAAATGTGTCACTGCCACAAAACAGGATTTAACTGAGTCGTGTGGGATACTTTTACTTTTGGAATACTTTATGAAATCAATGAACTATTGTTCCCAAATTGGAGACACACTTTTATTTGAAGCATCCATCATATAAATAGTCATTCTGAAGCTTTCACAAATAGATACATCAATATATTAATTTCATTTAAATGAAACCCTGTTGGTCTGAATGAGGAACAAGAGGAGGGAGAAATTTCAACATTTGCTAGTTTGCTGACACATACAGTATTGTGTTTGTAATATTTACCCACCCACCCATCTCAACATTTTATACACTGCTGTTTGTGTAAAACAAACAGTTCACACATTCACACAGTGGCATTAATAGTTTACAACCACATCAGCTGTAGCTTCTGTGTGTCTTTGCAATAACATGAAGATGTGGAGTCTTCAAAACCAGCTGCTCATCCTCTGCAGTAAGTATATTTGTTGTTATTTATGGAAAGTCATTTAACTGCAAATACAAGTGTTATAGATTGTTTTGATCTATTTATTTTATTTTATTTATCTTGTATCTTGAATCAAACTTAAAAGGAGTAAAAATTATCATGAATGAAGACATCGCCATACATGTGCCCTGAGTGTTAACTTCACATATCTGTGCACTCGGATATGCACTTATTAGTTATATTAAATCCTGTTTCCAGCAATGTTTTTCATTTCATGTTGCCTTCTCTCTGCAGTTGCTCTGAGTTGTGTGATGAGTGCAGCGGGGTTGATCCGTGTGTCTGGACATGAAGGGAGAGAAGTTAAAGTTTCCTGTCCCTATGAAGAGGGATATGTGTTTCATGAGAAATACCCGTGCAGGAACGACTGTGGCAGCGATGATGATGTTCTGATTAAGACTACAGAAGCAAAGAAGAACAAATACTCCATCCAGGATTACAAAAAGAGACACAGCCACAGCCACCATCTCTGATCTTCATCTTAAGGATGCCGGGAAATACTGGTGTGGGGTGACCAAAATTTATATAATATTTATTTCTATGCTTGTTCTATTCTTTTTGTACCTACTCTACAAGGCCTGTTTCTTCTTATGCTGCTGTAACACTTAATTTCCACCTGGGTAGTGTTATCTTGTCTTATTGTTGTCTAGAAAAAAAATTACTGTTTCATTGTGAATGCCTAGACCTGGTTATTTAATTTTTTACTGGTTATTCACCATGTGGACGGACCATAACAGATCCAACATTTAATTGGATATAAAATGTCAGTATGTGTTTCATTTCGTAGCTATTCTTTGGCTGATGTCTGTGCTTGTGACAATCTCTGATGTTCTTCATTTTACTGTCAGACAGCTGCTGTAAGAACGTGCCCGAAGTCATGAAAAAGGGTTTGGAGGATTTGTGCTGTATAAAAAAAAATTATGAACGAGTTTTGAAAAGAGTTCCAGTGCGCTCTGGTGGCCCAGAGGTTAAGGAACCATGAACCACAACTTTCCCGGTTCATGTCCCGCTATGGACCTTTGTTGCATGTCATTCTCCATTTCTCTCTCCTCTCATTTCCTGTCATGTCTCCTACTGTCCACGGTCTAATGAAGGCAAAAAAAATGCTTCTGTTTGACAGAGTGGTGCTGTGTGAAGTCAAACAAACTGAGCGGCATTGTGGGACGTCCAGTAACTATGCAGTGTCCCTACCCACCACAACACAGGAATAACAGGAAGTTCCTCTGTAAAGGAGACCACCGCAACATCTGTACAGACATGGTGACAAGTCAAAGCAGGCTCACACTGCAAGATGATGTCTCTTTAAGCTCTTTCTCGGTGATGATCACAGAGCTGAAAACAGAGGATGCTGGGACATACTGGTGTAGTTCAGACTCACAGTGGAGTGCTGGAAACTACACCAAGATTCAACTGTCAGCAGGTAAGAGGATGAAAAGAGCAACAGAGATACAATGCAGAAAATAGATTAAAAAGCAGCAGATTCAGAGTCTTAAGAATCTTTTTCTCTGACAGTCTTCCCACAGCAGACCAGCGCTGTGACCCCTAACATCACTGTGCAACCTGCTGGATCACAATCAACACAAATCCCTGGCAAACATATCAAAGGTATGTGTGTGTATGTCCCCATGTGGTGAACCAACAGTGAGGCTAATGTCCTTATTTAACATGAATGTGAGGAGTGTGCCGCTGATGTGTGTTTTCAGGAAGTGTACTTTACTCTGTTCTGTATTTTTCCAGATGTTACACCCATTAGCATGGCGGTTTTCATTGTGCCTGCTGTACTGCTCATACTGGCATTCACCCTGGTCATAGTTTATAAATGCAAAGTGAAAGGTATGCATTACACACAACATGCATAAACACACACATCCGTACACACATAACTGTGACTCAGTATGTTGTGTTGTGTACCCGTGTATGTCCAGGTCCTGAAGTCAGTTTGAACAGAAACATAGCAAGGACGGCTGAAGCAGGAGAAATGATGGGCGTGACTACTGTAAGAAAAATGACTAAAACAAATCTCACTGGTGGCTCAAAAGACAACAATGTTCATTACACTTCAAAATACAAAAGTGTGGCACACAATGAAGAACATTATGCTTACTTTGCTATTCCTAGAGACATTAAAGTTAAAATATGTAAAGATCACTGTGGGGAAAGACAATGGCATCATTACATAAACTCAAAAATGTTCTTATTTATAGAACCTGGAAACTGTGGATATGCTCAGAATGCTTTCTTGTCTATTATATAATAGAATAACTTGTGTGCACACCTGATATTGGCCTATATCTGAAATAGAAAGGATTAGATAGATTTTGATATTCTTAGGGCACATTTTAGTCTTATAGTGATGCTAAATGAGAAGCCAGTGGGACACCAAAACCTTCCTATAGGACCAGGATAGGGTGTCAAGATGTCTTGGTCTGGACATAAGTGTTGACCAACTGACTCCGGCTCCCTCTGCCAAAGAGGCAAAAATAATGAAACATTTTATTATTATTGGACAATTAGCACTCAGTAGCCTAATGCACCACATAACTGGAGCCTCCAGTGGTATAAGTGTAACTTAACTGTGCCTGTTTATTTATTTATCTGTTTTTCTTTTTAGATTCATGAAATTCAAGAAGATGTAGCATGCTCAAACATGGGCTCCTCCAAGCAACAGAACATGTTGCACCGTGACAATGCAAGTGAAGACCAACAAGAGTCTGTGTATCAAAACTTCACCATGACGGAAGATATCTACTGTAATCAGTTTGACACCAGATACAACAGCTGAACAGTGTTTGTATTGTCTCAATAAACAGCTGACCAACACATATTCATGTACCACTGCAGTCAAACTTTTCTATTGTCTGAACTAGGCTGGTCTTTGTGATTATTTATACATAGTTGGTATATAATTATGTATAATTTATGACCATATATGTGGTATTTTAACTCATATTCACAGCATTTACTCTGATTTTACATAGACTCTTTTTACATTTATTTTCAGTATAATGTATATTTGTATATGTTTGTATCAGCTAAATACCCCACATGTAAGTTAGCAGTATATTTATACCTTTTGTAAAAGTGAATAAGCAATATTCAAAATAAAGAAAATACACAAAACTATGAGAAACAGAGCATAGCATCATTGACGCAACACATTAGTGTTGTCTTCTGCGTTACATTAATAGTAGTACGAAAACATTATCAGCACAGTGTCAGTGGCTGTCAGTTCCAAACATTTGATTAAGTGAAAAAAATAAGTGTTTTAGCATATTACATTAGAAGATAACAATATAGTGATAACCAGAGAAATAAAGTAGTGTAGTGGACCTCTGGGCAATTGAATAAACTCCAAATAGTGCATCTGTTGGGGATTAATACACATTTGATGTGCTTGTGTGTATTTTTGGAAGCAGGACGGTGTATGTGGGATTGACTCAAAACAAACTAGTGTGTTTGTTCTTGTTGATGAAGGAAAATGTCAGTCAGTGCAACAGTGTGGCTCATTGATGTGTTTTAATAGTTTAGTCACTACAGTCTTGTAGTCTTAATATAAAAATATTGACTATAGCCCCAGTAATGATTTACGTTGTGGGGACCTGCTTTCTGTCCCCAAAAGGGATGTTGGTCCCCACAGTGTTTACACAAACAGTCACACACACCTCAAAGGATGATAATTCATTTCTCTCAAGTAAAAGCATCAAACTAAAGATACCATTGTATATGTGACAGCAAAGATGTTTGCTTAGCTCAACTTTCACATGTGAGGCAGTTCAACTTTCAGGAAACAGGTTTTCACACTCACTTGATCTGACTGACAACTTTAAGAC